>JAVTVY010016039.1:0-65561 GCA_036873755.1 Hanleya hanleyi | reverse complement strand
TTTATTGCTCTACTGGTAATATTGGTGAGTGACTAGATAAATTAGAAAGAAATAATCCAATTCAATATGTCTGATGCTAAATGATGATAAAATATTTAATCATATCAAAGCTTCTCTGCGCATTAAATTTCTTACATACATGTATCAGTATAACTACATGTATAAAAGATGCACAAAAGGACTTTTACAAATAATCTTATCCTTGAACTCTTTTTCTAACATATTTTTCTTGGCAAAACCAGAAAATGACTTTGCTGCAATCAACATTCCTATCGGAGGTGATCAACTCACGAGAGTACGGCTACAGGGAGCTCAACACTTGAGGGCTGGAACCCACACCCCTGAAGAGCGATATGAAAACCTGACACCTATGATTGTGGAACTGTTTCATACCATGCAAGATTTCCTAGAGGTATAGCAGTGGAATGTTCAATTTAGATATCAAGATCGTGGAATGATACAGCTTCATCGTGATATGTTGGGATGATGAGAACTCGCACAGAAATCAACACCTTTCCTCAACTGATTCATCAATGGATCAAAACAAGATGACTAGTTCGAAATTCCATTATCAATCATCAATAATAATGAAATAAATTTGTGCTACATATATATATAAGACATGACCTGTATCATTATGACCAGAGGCAGCTTCACTATTCACCGTAAAACAAACTTCAGTCTCTTCCTTTCCTACTGGCTTTCGGTTGAAAACTAAATGATCCCTCTTCAACTTATGGTGTTAGGGTTTTACCGACAAATGCATAGGTGTGGTGGAATGAAATTTGAAATGGTATCAGATCAGCCTTTCCTACATTGTACAGTTATGCAATAACAAAAAATATACTCTTGACCACAAATGTAGTCCATTCACTGATCATCTTCTGGCTTAATACTGATACCAGATAACAAAAAATGTGGTTAATACAAACAATTACAACTGATCTGAAGAACCAATATGCGTTCAGGTCACTACAATAAATATTTTGGCACACGAAGAATTGGGAATATCCATATCGCTAAATATATTCTCCCAAATAAGCATTACAGGGAAAAATCTAATCTAAAGCGAAGGTCACTGGAAGACAAACTTGTGAATCAATCTCATCAAGTCGGGTTGCCACAATGAAATCCCCCATGATAATATGACTGGATCAATGAATATGGCTCTATCACCACAGTGTCGGTCCCCTGGAGGTGCAGCCTGTCGGAGATGGCTCAATTCCCATCTCCTACCGACAGCTGCACCTCCATAGAGACAGAGAGCCACCCAGTTGAGCCAGCCCGCCGGGTTGAGTGGGAGATGGCCCAGTCCTCTCCCCTGCCCGACGACCAGCTCAAAAGGGCGGGAGTGGCAATAGAGTCAATCTACAAATGTATTGGTCGGTGGAGGCCTAATAAAGATAATTATAAAAATTCTGCTACAGTCACTTTTCTTTGCCATGCCTCGCATGATACATGTTCCAAGTATCAAGTCGACCGTCGAACAAGTGATAATACAATGTTTTGGGGGAAAATCCAAGATGGCCACTGGGGCTTTCACCTAATCCGAAAATGTGACCTGGTTATGAGATCTACAGTCCTTGGGAGTATATTCTTGTGAAATTTTAAAGTGATTGCTCAAGTTTCGAACCTGTCCTACAAATATTAACCGAGATAGAGTGGACAAGAAATCCAGATGAACAGACAGACAATGCCATTGCCTTAATTTCCCCCTCCCATTTAGAAAGGGGGGGTATAATAACAAGAGAACTCGTAATAGCATGTACAATAACCCTCTCCAACTACAAATAACAATGTGATTTCAAATTATCCAAAGTAGAACGGTACATATCCTGTTTATAATGTGACAATCCACTGAAAGTTTGAATTTGTTTGCTTAAATTGACAGACTGGCATAGATGATTATGTGAATCTCCAGCTGAAAATTGGACAGACAGAGTTGACAGTCAAGGCCAAAATTGCTCCAGATGGAGCAACTGCATCTCTACAGCTGGTTATCGGCAATCAACAGCCTATCTGCCTTCAGATCAAACAATCTCTTGGAAGATGGGCAAGTAGTTTCTGTTTCCCTGCCAGGTATTCAACACGAAGTGAAGATTAAGAAGCAACCGGAGGAGCCAGATGATCTTCAAAATTATGTAATGAATTTTCTTCAATGGTACTTTGTAATGAAGAATTTCAAAGATGCCATCAAGCAAGGGGATGTCGGAAGGACCAATATCAGCTTAAAACTGATGATCCCCTTTTTCGAGGATTAGGGAAATCAGAAAAAAACAGTCATTAACATCTCAAAAGCTGGCCCAGTTATCCGGGATGTGGTTTCAAATTTTGACGCAATGGCTGGTATCAAAGACTCCTCATCACATCATAAGTCCAAATCCTCAGCTGAAGACCTTGATGCCCTATCAGAACACTTGAGGACACTGCGACCACTTCGTAAGACACCTGGTAGAAGACTGGATTCATTCCACGGTATAACTGCAGATCCCTTCAAAAACCTCAACAGGAAAGAGTTCACCATCCATGTCCAGAGAACAGTAGACAGACTGAGAAGAAACCAGCCAATAGATATTGAAGAGGAAGATGAAGAAACAGAATAAGATTAATTCATTCCCCTAATAGCAGTCACTCGTGTTTGTAAAATCTGCAAGAGCTGTTGACATGGTTGATCACTCTCCTGGATTGTTTATTATGAGAGTGATCGCTGTATTGTGATTAATAACTCTGCCAGAGAGAAAGGAGAGGGATGGAGAAAAGAGTGAGCAGTCTCCTAAAAAAATGAGACTGGAATAACAGGGGAGTTAAAAATCACTCTCCTTTGAAATTTCCACCAGGGTGATCTTGAAAACTAGTACTGTGGCTGTGATCTCACACAATAAACTATACGCCACTGTCCTTATCAAATAGATGGTAAGTGCAAGCAAGTGATTCATACTTCCATGTAATTATCACAAGACAATGCATACATGTACAATAGTCAAGTTTGAGGACAACAATGTCCAGATCTAGGGCTTTTTGCCTGTGGCACTGCCTATATAGTTAAACAAAAAAAATCATATTTACCTTTCTGCAGTTACAGCAGCAATCTTGTGGACTGCCCTTGAACATAACTGTTGGGAATCCAAAATGAGTTAGTAGTTGTTTCCTCAAACACGTTGACTGGTTCCTGCAGAATTCAGGAACACTTTTTGCGAGACCTGTCCTATTTGATGCTATGTCACTGTTGTTGTAATACAACAATGCCGTTGCCTGCTGTCCCTTCCTCCCTGCTCGGCCAAGTTCTTGCATGTATTGCTCCAGAGTTGTTGGTGGTCTGCAGTGCACAATCCTCAAAATGGATGGAGCATCAAGTCCCATGCCCAAAGCAACAGTTCCCAGAACAAATCGCACTATGGGATTAACTTTCCTCAGTTCTTGCACGATAAAAGTCTTCATTCGTTCGGTGTAGTCTTTGTGGTACTGGGCGAATATCCGGTTCTCTGGAACATGTGCACATCCAGGAAGATATGCATTGGACCCAAGTTTATCCTCCAGGTATCGGTAGTAGTACCCAAGGGCCTCCAAGTCATCAACATACATTATTGTCACTGGGAAGTTAGATTTTTTTTCTCTCAATTCATCATATAATGGTTGTATGATATCATCATACTTGTCCAGCTTGCGGATATTTGGCAGTCTTGTTTTCTCATCAAGGAAAATGTTGGTACGGTCAGGGTTGAGTTCAACTATGACCAGATCTTTGAACTGCAAAGTTTCTGTCATTTTCTTTATGGCTGCTGGAGTCAATGTAGCGGTTACAGCAAGATGTACAGCATCCGCGAAAACTGCATTCAGGTCTGACAGCTTCTTGAAGTCTTCCCTGAACTCCTCTCCCCTGAAAGGAAAAATACAAATTGTGAGGATCATTAAGTGACTTGTCTACTACACAGATTCATAAATCTGCCATGATTGTACATACTGATTTAAGATATCAGTTGAATTATACTATTCATCTGGATAAGATTCTCACTCCAAGGGACTGCTAAATTGACTGAATGCAATCAACATAATAGATATTATGTTTGGTCATGTTGCTGTCACCATCATAGATAAAATTGTTTTGGTACATGTATCAAGTTTACACGTACATGTGTGTCAAAGCTTCTGTTCTAAGTTGATTCAACATAATAATGGTTACTAACTGGGCCGACATACACATTTACATGAAAGGTATCATTGTATCCAATTCAGGTATATGTATTCAGTGTTGTATTTTTCACTGTCAAGCATGAATAAAAAGTTCTACCGAATGCAGAAACCAAGTATACTGGCTGGTGACTGGTGTGCAATCTGACAGTGAGGGAGCATCCTCCATAAAGTACATACTCTGAGAGGGGGTGAGGGTGTCAAGTATGCTAAGTTGAATTCAGCAGACTGACTGACAGGAAGGAAGGAAGGAAAGTGAGGGTGGGGGGGGGGGGTGCTCAATAGATGTCCATCGATTTGATCTATGAGTACATGTATCCATTTGCGAGTTTTACGGTAACATGATATAACATTCAGCCCTCAATTCAACCAATCCGAATCAGACCTTGCATTTTGATGGAGCTGATCGACCCAGGCCCCGTAACAGACCCGGTTAGTACTTGTCACTGGGCCTATTCCTCTGCCTGCAAAGGCTTACTGTGGATATCCTTTTATATTGAAATCAATCCCGTAAGAATAAATCAGCCCTGTGATCACCAATATGAAGCCTGTCAATCAGCCTGTTGTCATGTTGATAATGCAAGGCCTGCAAGATCTCTCAAAAAAAGCCATCGTGGTCATGATTGTGAAAATTATGGAATCCTTACCATTCAGCAACCATGTGAACCTCATCCACTGCAACACATCCAGTCCACTTCTGATAGATCGGAGACCTCAAAATCGTCCCCATTTGATGATTTGACACTAGTGTTTCTGGATGGGCATAAATGACTGTGAATTCTCCCCTGATAATGGCAGCCAAACTCACACTTCTTTCTGTGAACACAGATGCCTCTGGCTCTTCGTCATCTATATCACTTGTATCCTCAGTTCCTTGTGCTTTTTTTCTCCCTGGTACAACTTCATAGGTTGTAGTACCACTACCAGCAATATTCAAGAAGCAGGCTCTGATTCCCTTCTCCACTAAGCCACCCTGAATAAAAAAGACATTTTTCAAATTTGAGATAATATCTCTGGAAATGCAGGAGTACATATGCCATGCCTTCATGTACAGTACACTGAAAGAAAAAACTTATTTCCATCCATCACAGCCATCCTGATGACTACAATACCACCTGGCAAATACCAAATTATTTTGACAGAGGTATAATTCCTCTCAGTGTCAGACTCTGACAATTGAATGTCTCACATCGATGAACATGTAGGGGATAGGGACAAATGTTTATTTTCTTTGCATGATAATCGACAGACATAAACGTGCAACCTGCCCATGAATGGTTCAATACATACGTAACACAAAACACATATTAAATTGGTAAAATATCCATGAAGACCTCCAAACAGCACAATGCGTCTCTGCAAGCTTATTATGTGTCTCTGCAAGCTTATTATGTGTCTCTGCAAGCTTATTATGTGTCTCTGCAAGCTTATTATGTGTCTCTGCAAGCTTATTATGTGTCTCTGCCAGAAGTTTGTACGACTTACTTTTGTGGCATAACGTATATGTGTAAATGGGCCAAAAGCTGCCATTTGCAGAAATGTTCTTTAATGGTATTTGTGAAGTAGCTTGCGGTGTTCGGAAGTCTTCGGCCAATCGAATTTGCGTTTTACTTTTAGGTGGGTGACATCCGATATATTATGTACCGTATTGAACAACTGTGAACCATGACTAGGTTGCGCCTTTGTGTGTGTCGATTATGATCAACATTTGTGACTACCACCTAAGCAAATGTCAAGGTCTGAGGCTAAGTTCCTCTCACGTCCACTCGGCTGGATTGCAAATTCAAATGATGAACAATCCACATGTGATTAGAAACAGCTGATCAATGTGTACATCTCAGATGCCAGCGCCATCGGCTGCATTTTTGCTCGATTTTCTGAGTTGCGGGGGGGGGAAGCACCCTTTCTCATAACGTTTTTTTTCCACAAAATTATTATAATCTTTTTCTTTCTTTTTTTATAAGTAGGCCTTATCCCAACCCATAAAACGTGTACGATTGAATGAAGCTAAAGTTGGATACAAATAAATAGAGGAGGAAAATTGTAGCATTGTTAAAATGAATACTTACAACCTGGTCTTGCATTACTGAATTCAGGGGCGAAACAACGAAAGTTATCCTAGGCATATCCAGGCCATGCCGCTTCTGCAGAATCCATGGTAGAAGTTGAAATATCAAGCTTTTCCCATAGCCTGTAGGTAGAACAGCAATACAGTCTCTGCCGTTGTAAGCTGCCGTCAGTGCCTCTACTTGTTTTTCTTTCAAGGTGACACAAACACCCAGCTTTCTCTTAGCGAATTCCAGCGCTTCGATGAAATTACCCGTTTCTCTCTCACCGTGGCCAGCTGGCATGGGCGCAGCCATATTGTTTTCTTGATCGGAACTGTGCGAACTACTTCCTGTATTAGATAACTCGCTTTCACGGCCAAGTATACATACCGACAATAATTTGTTCGCGATTGATATGCTCCGAAACGGAAAGAGTCATTTCCCAATTATATAGCCCACGTTATGTTTAGCAATTCGCTTCTAACTCGGCGGAGTCAGCAGGTCAATGACAAGCCGGATACAGACGGGTGAAAATCATACGCCGCCTACTCACCCCCCAAATTTTGGGGGGATGGCTCCCATTTACCCGTGAGACTCTTTCTCGCAGTAGGGAGTCTCGCGAGACGAGAATGGCAGCGTATTTGAAGTCTGGGGACTAATTTCTGTCCGCGGAGGCAGACCGTATCACCGCCAGACCACATCACTGCGGAGGAATACATGCCCCATGCACTTGACCATCACGTGACCTCCGCCACGTGACCGCCATCACCACACATTTTTGAGACGGCGCACTCTTTTGCCGGTTTTCGCCCGTACTATAATGCACTTGACCTCGACGCCAGATTCTTACGCCAGGTCAACTTGCGGGTTACCGTCTTCTATATACTACTGACGCTGTACACATCTCTGATTAGTTTTAGCCCAGTAGATAACCTTTTGGTTCTCTGACCCCTTAAGAAGGACCTAATATTTTTCATGCATACCCGTTTACATCAATATGCTACAGGTTTATTTAGGGGGGATGTGTGACTCAGATGGTGACAGTCAGTTTGAGTAGTGGAGGAATCTGGAGTACCTAGAGAGAACCACCTCCCATCGGCAAATAACTGGTAAACTTTCACACGTCACCAACAGGGCTCCAATCCGTGCCGGCTGGGCGATGAGTGGATAGCGATCACCAAAGAAGCGCTTTAGACCATTCGGTCACCGGGTCCCCAGGAATATTGGACTGGAAAGTTGATCATTCAAGATCTTACGGATTTGAAACTGAGTTGGTCCAGAAAATACTACGGGAATATTTGGGTATTATGGTAATGGCTTAACCAGGATTGCAAAATGGTGTGTATAAACTGAAAACACGTTACACTCTATATTGTCGACCATAATGGTCGATGTTTTGTGATTTTTTTTTCTCGAAACTTTCAACACACAATGTAGTTCTTTCGAATCAGAGTGATTCTTAAGTACTTCGTTAGACTATTCCGGAATCTCCGAAGTATTTTTCAGTTTTCTTGAGCTTTCATCGACAATCTACCTGGATGGGCTAACCAGTGCTAGCATTAATCTATGAACATCAATGTGACTGAAAAGCGATTTTTTTCCACAGAACTGTCAAAGATAATATTTTGGATTTACAAAAATGTTGGCAACCACAATTTAGTCATGTTCCTTGATATGCTGCGTTCTCACGTTGATGCCTCGTCGAACGTCACTTACTGGCGTAAAATACCATGATATGCTTGTCTCAAGGTTGTGATGTGAATAAATGGGAAACTTCCAACTGCCTCAAGTGTATAGCGTGAACATCCATTGCCGAAAATACACGATCTACCACCTCCCGCTGTTTTTTTTTGGAAATTACCGGAGGACCGTGGATGATAGGTGCTGTTTTTAACGTGATGGATTTGAAGGAATCTACCAATATACTGTTGACTCGAACCCTCATACCCTTTTTGACAATAAAATCTGAGCTCGAAAACAAGATCAGGAAAACACCGACACTGACAACGTTGATAGACTAAATTGTACTTCTTTACATGTCGCTTGTAATTGTATCCTCTTCCTAGGAGTGTGTGTTGTGTTGTTAGGTTGATAGTAAGATCTTTTGGTAAAAAATGAAGTTTGGAAATCAGATCCTGATTCAAACCTCAAAGAGCACATGTATATGCGAGTAGCCATTCTCCTATGGCAAATGAAAGCAGTTTTTTGGCAGAACGTGACCATTTCTTGACTTATGGGTTACACAGCCTTGCGACAAGCATACCGTGGTGTCTGACGTCAACGAATGATGTTTGATGCAGAAAGACATGAAGCATATCAAAGAACTACTATATGTAATCACAAACAGGCTTAAAACGAGAGAGAGAGAGAGAGAGAGAGAGAGAGCGAGATATCAGGTTTAACGTTAAACAAAATTCTAAGTATTCAAGTTAATAACTTAGTAATCCAACATATTAGAACATACACACAATAAAACTTATACAACGAACCGATTTCTCTAATTAACCTAAGATACAGTCTTCTTTCACCCGACTAAAAATATCTTCTAAAGTAGCTGCTCGATAAAAAGAATCTCTTAAAATCTATACAGTCGATAAGAATATGTTTCACTGTGAGATCGAAATGATTACCACCCTGATAGCAAGCCATTTCGGTATTTAATCGGTTATTCCACATATGTTGAAAAGTTGTGCACATACGTTAAAAAGAATTCAACATATGTGTAAAAGCAGTTTTTACAAAGCACAAAACCCGAATTAACAAAGCAATGATCTCACATACGGGATCGAAATACGGTAGTTTAGGAGTAATCAGGTCACAGATAAACAAACACTCGTGCTCGGTCTCTTAGCCATTTCAAAGTCAACCTTACTGAATACCATGTTACTACCGTGGACAGTTTGATCCTTTCTTTGCTGTTGAAAAGGGCGCCAAAACGACATCGGAGAGCTGTCTATACCTTTTGCAGAAGTGGCAACTATTTGACATATGTGGAAAACATGTAAAATAAATTAACTACTTTTTATATGTTGAAAACTTTTATAAATATGTAGGAAAGTTGTATATATATGTGCAAATGTTTCTACATATGTCAAATAATCGACTAAATACCGAAACGACACTGTCACGCTCTCTGTAATCGATTTTCATTCACATCGGCGTTCCCACCCAGGAATTTTCGGATATTTACCATCGAAAGAAATATCCAAGAATCAATCTGATTCCACAGAACTACATAGTTCTGAGTTCTGAACAAGTTTCGAAAAATTTAACGTTGTATACCAATCATTGTGGTCAGGCTGTATCCCAAACTATCACTGACATCTTATGGGTGCTATGCAGGCACGGCGGAAGCAATTGTTGATTGGAGGGGCCACTATCACTATCGGAAGCTCCAGGGGTGTTACATGGCCGGAGACGCGTTCTAGCGTATTTCCGAGCAATAAAACAAGAAAATCTTCGCCTGTGAAAGCTCTACTTCTTTTGCCTGTTTTGTTGTTTCCCACAACATTTTTTTTTAAATATTCGCCGTCAAGCAAATGATGATGTTCTGAAGTATATTAATTCAAATATTAAATATCATTTCAATCGAAATATAACAGTCTATTCCGTCATTCAATATTCACCCGTCGTCCGTTAAAGAATTTCCTCATCCATAATCGGAAGACCTGATTCATATAACAGCATTAGCACCAAATTCAAGAAGAAAAATATTCATATCATACATAAAAATGCAAGAGAGAAGCGGTCAATGGTTTGATGCTGGCAAGACATCACGATGTTCCAAAAGTATCAAATCCGTATGGCTGATCAATATCAACACACAGACTTTTTCTACTCGTTAGGGAGCCGAACAAAGTTCACCTTATGAATGTGAATGAATTTATTTTCTTGTGCCTCTCATGCTTATTTGAAAGTAAAATCTACATTCAATACAGATACAGATCCTTTCTCTGCCTTGTTTTTGTTTGGTTTTGTGTCGTGCGCGTGTTTTTTTCTTCTTCTAAAAATATGGGGCATGGCCCCCCTCCCCACCCCCGTTCCGCCGTGCCTGTTATGTTTAAGTTAAGTTTCTGTGACAATCTTTCCGAACAGTAAGGGAAAGTGTTGATACAAAATATTAAACATTTTGGGTTATGTAAAGCGTACATATCTCTGCTAAACACTGGTCTTGAATTCAGCTTGAAGACCTCTCCAAAATATTTTTTCGGAAAATTATTACGATATATCTCATTCATCGTATATCAGGTGAAGACAAACTATTTGAGGTAGGAGCATAATGTGCACGACTCCCCGTTGTCATCCTCAACTCGTGATCTGCTGACGTGTAACATGTGTGCTACGGTTCATCTGTGTATCATCTTCATTTTTTCCAGCCAATTTCTACGTTCCCACTTCGAAGTGGGAACGTAGAAATTGGCTGGATAAAATGAAGATGCTGTGTATAAGCCGGTGCTTATTCAGCTGTAATAAACTCGCCTGACTCACCTGTATCAGCTGTTCATTAAGTTATTTCCGAGAAATTGTATCTCAAACCGAAAGTGAAAGTATTGCAGATAATTTATCGCATTAGACTCATCTGAAACGATCATTATAAGTTCCAGTTGGGGCAATTATGAGCAAATCCATAATATCACAGCTGTCTGCCTACTTTTGCACAATTTGGACATTTTAAATACATTTAGATATGAATTGTCCTGCTTACATATGTATATATACGCAGATTGCTATTTATAGATGAATCTAAATATAGGACAGGTTAATGATTATACTATACAGCCGTAATATTTAGTACGATAGGACGAATGATATACGATTGCCGAGGTTTGGTAGTTCGTCTCTTTATCAGATGAAACGTTTATTCACTAGACAGAGAAAGTTGTAAACGACATTAAAATATAGAATAATGTAGCTCCATACCAAGCACACGTATAACCTAAATCTCATCGTGCAAGGTCTGCACCGGTATTCATCACTTCTCTTTTCTAAGGAGCTTTATGGAAAGAAAACAACACACACATCTAGGATGATTAA
Source organism: Hanleya hanleyi (assembly GCA_036873755.1). Lineage (NCBI taxonomy): Eukaryota > Metazoa > Mollusca > Polyplacophora > Lepidopleurida > Hanleyidae > Hanleya > Hanleya hanleyi. The sequence goes on along the minus strand of JAVTVY010016039.1, from coordinate 54,291 downwards.
AACCAACTCACCTATTTGCGGCCATTGTGCAATTAACATATATCTTCTATAAAATACGTCAGTACAATCGAGCAGCAGACAGAAGAATGTGCTATGCAAGTGAGGTTGCGAAGAGATCAATAATATAGGACAGATATGAAATTTCCTCGTGACGTAAACTCGGGAAAACCACCACTGACCTAGATTATCTACAGATGAGCAGTCCTGATCGTCGTGTAGTAGGCGCATTCTCAAAGAGAGCCGTGTCTATCCGCGGGAGACCAAAGCGACTCTCATGTAAACTGCATTTGCGTACACTTCGCCATCCATAAGATGGCTTGCGAATCGTGTGTCTCCATTATCGCGGAGCGATATCCGGTGTTTTACCGGATTCTGTTCGGCCTTCATCCGGCGGAGAACAGACTCGAAAACTCTGCTAAATTACAGGTTTTCATACATACCTCGGAAACAGATATTGCCTGAGCTTACAAAATATATAGGTATGAATAACTTTCGTATCATCCAAGAGGTGTGGTAGATCTGTAATTTTGAACAAGTAGATCATCACATGACTCGAAAATGGCGGGTTACGTTGGGGTTACGTCGGTAGACTTTAGCGGACTGGCTGACGAAGTCATGTGGTATTGATTTATGGAAATTCCCTCTTGCAATTGCCGAAAGTAGTCTGAAATGGATACACACGATCCCAGGGTCAGTCTTACCGCGTATAGATGACCGAAATGGTTACAGGTTGATGTAAACTGGTGACATTTTTGAATCTTCAATCTCAAAGCGAGGCAGCATGACATCACTCGCTCGACCGGGACTATTCTCCCGCGGGTAGACACGCAAAATGGTACATCTTCAGAAAATTTATGACCTAACCCAAAGATCACAAGATCATTATTGTTTAGCATCATCAGATAAACAAGAATAGTACGATCAGACAACATGCAGGCGAAAATACGGTATAATTGACGTAATTCGTTGTTTTCCGCGTTTCAATGGTTGATCTTCAATGCAGAATCTAGGTCAACTAAATTTATGTCTGCTGCTTCAAACGAGTAGGCCATAAATAAAGTTCAACGTTCAGTTTTATTTTTTTAACAACAAAACTTGCATAATGATAGCAACAGAAGTACATGTCATAGGGCGTGTGAACAGTACTATGTAGTGAATGAAGAACAGAAATGCTGCAACTGCCTTGCCCTGATCAAGTACATGTCACACTAAGAACCCGGGATAAATTTTCCGAATGAGAATGGATCGGAACTGTGCGAACTACTTCCTGTATTAGATAACTCGCTTTCACGGCCAAGTATACATACCGACAATAATTTGTTCGCGATTGATATGCTCCGAAACGGAAAGAGTCATTTTCCAATTATATAGCCCACGTTATGTTTAGCAATTCGCTTCTAACTCGGCGGAGTCAGCAGGTCAATGACAAGCCGGATACAGACGGTGAAAATCATACGCCGCCTACTCACCCCCCAAATTTTGGGGGATGGCTCCCATTTACACGTGAGACTCTTTCTCGCAGTAGGGAGTCTCGCGAGACGAGAATGGTAGTAGGCGTTCACCAATATCCTCACTATACCTTTCTCTGCATTCTCGATTTTTTTGTGTCGTGAGCCTATTTCACTCGACCTGGATGAGCAGAGAAACGATTAAAACGCAACATTTTAAGGTGGTGGAAATAGATGCCGGCCTACTGACAAGAAGTCATATGACTCCGACAAGGCCAATCTTCACTGGCTACATATCTAAAAACATGACAAGAACCAAAAATGATCCATGAGATGATTTGTATCTCAGCCACGCTTTAACTGTAGTTGTTCATTTGAACATCTTGAATGACATGCCCACACGGCCCCCAATCTCAGTAAAATCAGATATAATATCACGGAATATAGCACTATATAAATCCCGCGCGAATTTCAACAACATTTGTTAGCCAATCAGGTGGCTAGCTTGGTGAAACAATTTAAAAGCACGCCCACAGTAATGACATACGGTAGGATATGGACCAACAGGGTAAACATTATCGAGAAACAGTATCCAAATATGGCATCATTTCCAGACAGTGTGCGCGAACATCAAAGCGTTTATGTCCGACGAAAGTCTGGCTTTGCTAGGCGGTAGAAAATATCAAAAGATCGTGCCCTGCGAAGGTGTTAATATCTGTGAACTAAACGTCAATCACTCTCAAAGTGAAAAGGCAGAACTTGTCGTGATTGGCTTATTATGGGATCTCGTAGAATATCAGCGAAAATTTCGCACGAATTTTTCATAGCGTTACGTCTAGATGGTATTCCTCTGATTTACCATCTTGGTTTACCTAAACTGTTGTTCCTCCCAGGTCGTCGATAAAATCTAAATATAAATGTTGTTTCTCCCAGGTCGTCGATAAAATCCAAATATACATGTTGTTTTCCTGCTAGGTCGTCGATAAAATCCAAATATACATGTTGTTCCTCACAGGTCGTCGATAAAATCCAAATATACATGTTGTTTCTCCCAAGATGTCGATAAAATTTCAATATAAATGTTGTTCCTGCCAGGTCGTTGATGAAATCTCAATATAAATGTTGTTCATCACAGGTCGTCGATAAAATCCAAATATACATGTTGTTCCTCCCAGGTCGCCGATAAAATCCGAATATACCAGTTGTTCCTCCCAGGTTGTCGATAAAATCTCAATATAAAAGTTATTCCTCACCGGTCGTTGATAAAATCTCAATATAAATGTTGTTCTTCCCAGGTAGTCGATAAAATCCAAATATACCTGTTTCTCTCAGGTCGTCGATAAAATCCAAATATACATGTTGTTTCTCCCAGGTCGTCGATAAATCTCAATATACATGTTGTTCCTCCAAGGTCGTTCATGAAATCTCAATATAAATGTTGTTCCTCCCAGGTTGTCGATAAAATCTCAATGTAAATGTTGTTCCTCACAGGTCGTCGATAAAATCCAAATATACTAAAATCTCAATGTAAATATTGTTCATCACAGGTCGTCGATAAAATCCAAATATACATGTTCCTCCCAGGTTGTTGATAAAATCTCAACATAAATGTTGTTTCTCACAGGTCGTCGATAAAATCCAAATATACATGTTGTTCCTCACAGGTCGTCGATAAAATCCAAATATACATGTTGTTTCTCCCAAGATGTCGATAAAATCTCAATATAAATGTTGTTCCTCCCAGGTCGTTGATGAAATCTCAATATAAATGTTGTTCATCACAGGTCGTCGATAAAATCCAAATATACATGTTGTTCCTCCCAGGTCGCCGATAAAATCCAAATATACCAGTTGTTCCTCACAGGTTATCGATAAAATCTCAATATAAAAGTTGTTCCTCACCGGTCGTTGATAAAATCTCAATATAAATGTTGTTCTTCCCAGGTAGTCGATAAAATACAAATATACCTGTCTCTCTCAGGTCGTCGATAAAATCCAAATATACATGTTGTTCCTCCCAGGTCGTCGATGAATCTCAATATACATGTTGTTCCTCCAAGGTTGTTCATGAAATCTCAATATAAATGTTGTTCCTCCCAGGTTGTCGATAAAATCTCAATGTAAATGTTGTTCCTCACAGGTCGTCGATAAAATCCAAATATACTAAAATCTCAATGTAAATATTGTTCATCACACGTCGTCGATAAAATCCAAATATACATGTCGATGGTTGTTGATAAAATATCAACATAAATGTTGTTCCTCACAGGTCGTCGATAAAATCCAAATATACGTGTTGTTCCTCACAGGTCGTCGATAAAATCCATATATACCTGTTGTTCCTCCCACGTCGTCGATAAAATCCAAATATACATGTTCCTCCCAGGTTGTTGATAAAATATCAACATAAATGTTGTTCCTCACAGGTCGTCGATAAAATCCAAATATACGTGTTGTTCCTCACAGATCGTCGATAAAATCCAAATATACCAGTTGTTCCTCCCAGGTTGTCGATAAAATCTCAATATAAAAGTTGTTTCTTCCAGGTCGTCGATAAAATCTCAATATAAATGTTGTTCGTCCCAGATCGCCGATAAAATCTCAATATATATGTTTCTCCTTCCAGATCGTCGATAAAATCCAAATAAATATGTTGTTCTTCCCAAGTAGTCGATAAAATCTCAATATACATGCACTGCGACACACTACCATGCCCATTTTTAATATAATGATGAAAAACGATCTAACACGAATGCAGCCATTGCATAATTATATCAGCAGGTCCATATTCTTCTGTACAATGTATATACGTTAGTACCATCCACCATCTATGAGAATTAAGGTTGTGTTGAGCAAGGGAAATTACACAGAAATGAGGACAAACCAAAGAGGATAGATATGACCGACCGGTATAGCCTTAATCATTGACTTTTCCCCGTGACGAAAGCTCCGAGAAAATCCATCACAAGCCTAAATCATCTACCTGCACTAAGTATTTAGTCCGTATACTGAATCCTAGATCTATATCAAGATAAGCCCTGTTGATCGACATGTGGTTGGCGTTCACCAAATTCTCGCTCATCGTGAGCTTACGTCGACTTGATCTGCAAGAGAAACAGTATCATTTCGCAGCTGTTTGATAGTGCCTTAATACTGGTGGGTTTGCAATTCAAATAGTCACAAATTCTGCGTTACCTTATGAGGCGCCGTTTGTGACAATATTGTCAACGACAAATATATAGAGTTAAAACCAAAATATAAAGTCGCCGTTTGTGAAAATATTGTCAAACACAAATATATAGTTAAAACCTTTGTAAATATATATAAAACGAAATAAATAGGGCCTATATATAAAGTTATTTTTTTTATTTTTATAAATATTTTTTTAACATAAATAACGATAGGAAGTTAAGACGTTAAATTTAACGTAAATATAAAGTACACGAACAAACTTAAATAAAGTGTACATGTAAACCGGATATGCCCAAAGGAAGCTGCGCAATCGATGTGCGCGCGAGTGATACTGGTTAATCAAAACTGCAACTGGGTTCTGAAGCGAAACTATGACAGCGGTGAAAGCCACTCGCATGTCACAGATGTGGCGAATCAAACAATAAAATCACGTACCTGAACATATTTCAGCTCACTGCCATTATAATTTAGTAGAGCCCTATTCCAATTTTCAACAATTACTGTTATCACATCAATTAGATATAAGTACATCTACTTATAAATCAACATAAGATATCCTAGCCTGCAGCCAATATCATAGCCTGTCCCTTTGATGTTCAATCCACGATTCCGCTGGCCAAGTCGCTGGTTGCTATTTGCCGCATAAAAACATCAACAGAAGTTGAAATAAAACATGCGCAATAACGATGTATTAATTATGCGCAGCACAAATATTAGGCAATTTGAAATCATACTGAATATGAGCATATTTCATTGATCAGAATATGACCATTCATAGCTTAGTTATAGGATTTGTAATTATATTGTCGTTTTTGTATATTTTATCGTTTTTCGATAATTTCCGCATTTCCAAACAAGACGAAAATTTGTACTTGGTATAAGTACAGCGAATGTGGAAACTAATGGCTCATGAAGAATACTAGATTGGCCTTTTTTCACTTTTGCGCTGCCTCGAAGCTGTTACTAGTAACTAAGGAATCAGTCGAAGCCGTTTTACCCCTGCGTGCTAATCGCTAATTGATCTTCAATACGCGTGGGGTTCTTGACGGGCATCGGTATTAACCCTATTATATACGCTGACGAGTGAGTGAATAGGGTTTAACGTCGCTTTCAACATTTTTTCAGCTATATCACGACGGGGAAGGGAAGGGAGGTGAGTGGGAGGGGTGTGGTTAACTACTTGTAACCGAGCAGATCTAATGCTGCCATTTTATACTGCTGTCCCACCGAAATATCATTCCGTAGGCACATTATACTGACACCGTCTTTGTTCTATCCTCTTAATACTGAGCGTAAGCGAGGAAGCAACAAGTTCCATTTTTCAAGTCTTTGGTATGACCCGGCCAGGGATTGAACCCAGTACCTAGCGCTTACGAATATCAACAGTTTATTTTATTCTACTTACGTTATACTAACTTAAAACCTAAAAAGTTTGAGATCAAGTAAGCGTATCATGCTATAATAAATGATCTCGATAATGAAAACGAGGAACGGTGAACGCAACAGTACAATCCACACTGGTGGTTCCCACAGTATACGCCATGGTTCTTTCATAATTTGAGAGCGGTACGTTTGATGATATACCAGCATAGTGCAACCGGTTCCTCATGACCCATTAGTTTCCACATTCGCTGTACTTATACCAAGTTCCCTGCAAATTTTTGTCTTGTTTGGAAATTCGGAAATTATCGAAAAACGATAAAATATACAAAACGACAATATAATTCCAAATCCTATAACTAGGCTATGAATGATCATATTCTGATCAATGAAATATTCTCATATTCAGTATGATTTCAAATTGCCTAATATTTGTGTTGCGCATAATTAATGCATCGTTATTGCGCATGTTTTATTTCAACTTCTGTTGATGTTTTTATGCGGCAAATAGCAACCAGCGACTTGGCCGGCGGAATCGTAGATTGAACATCTAAGGGACAGGCCGTGATATTGGCTGCAGGCTAGGATATCTTATGGTGATTTATAAGTAGATGTATTTATATCTAATTGATGTGATAACTCTGAAGTACGATTGTAAATGATAACAGTAATTGTTGAAAATTGGAATAGGCCTTTACTAAATCATTATGGCAGTGAGCTGAAGTATGTTCAGGTACGTGATCTTATTGTTTGATTCGCCACATCTGTGACATGCGAGTGGCTTTCACCGCTGTCATAGTTTCGCTTCAGAACCCAGTTGCAGTTTTGATTAACCAGTATCACTCGCGCGCACATCGATTGCGCAGCTTCCTTTGGGCATATCCGGTTTACATGTACACTTTATTTAAGTTTGTTCGTGTACTTTATATTTACGTTAAATTTAACGTCTTAACTTCCTATCGTTATTTATGTTAAACAAATATTTATAAAAATAAAAAAAACAAAACTTTATATATAGGCCCTATTTATTTCGTTTTATATATATTTACAAAGGTTTTAACTATATATTTGTGTTTGACAATATTTTCACAAACGGCGACTTTATATTTTGGTTTTAACTCTATATATTTGTCGTTGACAATATTGTCACAAACGGCGCCTCATATTACCTGCTGTCACCGATTGCTCGGTCTATAGCGATAAAGACCCTCTTTTGTTTAATGATCAGTTTACGTGACGACTTGAAAATTCATTCGGAGAGGATACTGATAAGTGATGTGGATTTGACGATATACCATGATGTCTCGATCACCGATATGACGGTAGGAAAACTATGAAGTCTCACCGACATGACGGTAGGAAAACCATGAAGTCTCACCGACATGACGATAGGTATACCATGATGTCGGTAGATATTTCATGTCCAAGCCTTTGTGCAGCTGAAAAGGGCCAAGTCTAGAACTAGACACATCGTTGGTCCCAGACATGGCTATTGTAGGCATTGTCTCGCGATTCTTACATGTGGAGTACGAACCATGATGTCTCACCGACATGACGATAGGAATACAATGTTGGTTCACCGACATGACGATAGGGATACCATGATGTCTCACGGACATAAAATCGGAGTGGGGCTATGAAGTTTTTATTAGTTCTTTTTCCAGTAATGCTCGCGGAGTCGCAGTTTTAATGAACAATAACTTTCAATATGACATTTTAAGGAATAAAAGAGATATGAAAAACGGAAATTATTTGGTTCTTGAAATTGAAACTGCAGGAAAAACATTCACGTTAATAACTGTATATGCCCCAAATTCAGATCAGCCGGAATTTTTTGAGCATATGCAATCCATACTAGAGGAATGGGGAAATGAGCACAACATAATTTGCGGGGATTGGAATTTAGTTCAGGACCAAACTATGGATACTTACAATTACGCGAAAATAAACCATCCTAAAGCTAGGCAAACTGTTTTAGACATGAAAGAAATTTTTGATATGGTTGACCCTTGGAGGGAAACCCACCCACTAGAAAGGAGGTACACCTGGCGGCAACCCACACCGATAAAACAGGCTAGATTAGATTTTTTCCTCATTTCACATAATCTACTACACATGATAAGTGATACGGGAATCCATCCGAGTTATAGATCCGACCACTCCTGTATAACCATGAAGCTAAAATTCAACGATTTACCTAAAGGGAAGGGATTTTGGAAGTTCAACAACTCGTTATTAAAAGATAAAGTATATGTTAAAATAGTAAAAGATACTATAGCAGAAACAATAGAACAATACAAAACTCAAATAGACGGTCCAGGTCAAATGGAAGAAAATACTATGAGCATAGACGATCAGTTACTTTTCGAGATGATTTTACTAAATATTAGAGGAAAAACTATTTCATATTCAAGTCATAGGAAAAAAGAACGAAATAAAGAAGAGAAGGCGTTGAACTCAAAACTCGTGGACTTGGAATTAAAATTAGATAAAACAGAAGATATTATCGATAAAGGTACATTGATAGCGGAGATCAAAGATATAAATGGAAAACTAGAGGGCATAAATAAGATTACGGTCGATGGGATTATGTTAAGGGCGAAGGCAAAATGGGTGGGAAAAGGGGAAAAACCAAGTAGTTATTTTTTAGGCTTAGAACGGAGGAACTTTATAAATAAAACAATTATCAGGATAGAGAATAAGAACGGCAACATAATTGATAAGCAGGACGATATATTAGAAGAAACAAAACAATTTTATAGAAAATTATACACTAAGCAGGAAACAAGTCCAGTACATTTAGAAGACTTACTACATGAATCACAAACACCCAAACTTGACCACAACCAATCGGCAGACATGGAAGGAATCTTTACCCTTAAAGAGCTACTTGAGGCATTGAAACATTTAAAAAACGGGGAAAAAGTCCCGGACCAGATGGATACACTTCCGAATTTTATAAATTCTTTTGGACAGATATCGGTCAATACCTACTGAAGTCTTTAAACTATGCTTATACATCAGGAGAACTGTCTAATCCGCAAAAGCAGGGGGTCATCATATGTTTACCTAAAGAGGGAAGGCCAAAACATTTACTAAAAAATTGGCGTCCGATCTCTCTTCTAAATGTTTCATATAAAATAGGATCAACTGCTATAGCTTTCAGGATTAAAAATAAATTACCGTATATAATTAATGAGGATCAAAAGGGTTTTATGACGGGGAGGTTTATGGGTGAGTCTACCAGGTTAGTTCAGGATACTATGCATTTCGCTGAAGATTATCAAGTTCCCGGTATGCTTCTTTTAATAGACTTGAGAAGGCGTTTGACTCGGTGGATTGGAACTATATACACAAAGCTTTAGAATTTTTTAACTTCGGACCCTCAATACAGAGATGGATTCGCGTTTTTTATAATAAAATTGCTGTTTGAATGTCCTTGATTTTTATGCCAGGTTTTCGGGCTTAAAAATCAACACAGACAAAACAAGGATTATTTGGATAGGTAGCAAAAAAAATTCAGATGTGCAGTATAATATTAAATGGCACCTTGATTGGTCCCAAGGCCCATTTACCCTTCTCGGTCTTCAGTTTACTCTTAATTTGGCTGAAATGGTAGAACGAAACTATAAGGATAAGTTAAAGACTATCGAAAATATGATGAAAATTGGTCGCATAGACTTTTAACACCATTAGGAAGAATTGTAGTACTTAAATCTTTAATGTTATCAAAACTGAACCATCTATTCTCATCTCTTCCGGACCCTTCGGATAAAATAATAGAAGATTTGCAAAAACAATGTTTTGTCTTTGTGTGGGGTTCAAAACCCGATAAAGTAGCCAGAAAACAAGCAGTTAAGAAACCCGTGATGGTGGAATGGATATACCATTGATAAAACAATTTATCCAGGCTCAAAAGTTGTCTTGGTTAAGACGGATGTTACACCCAGATCCGAAATGGACAAACTTTTTGTTGATGGAAATTCCCAAGATATATAATATTTTGGAAACCGGTTCATATACTTTGTTAAATAACGTAATACCAGCGATGAAAAATCAGTTTTGGCGTGATGTTTTAAGAGCATGGAGCTCTTTACAACAAAATATCGTGTATAAAGAAAGTCCGGAAGATGCCTTTAGGAAGGAGTTCCTTTGGAATAATGATCTTTTTAAAATTGCAAACCGACCTTTTATGTATAAACCCTGGTTGCAGAAAGGTATTAAGTTTGTGAATGATTTAACAAATTCAAAAGGACAATTTATGAAATATGAAGAGTTCAAAGCTGTTTACATTGTAGACACCAACTTTTTAGAATTTCTTGGTGTACTTGAAGTTGTGAAGAAGGCCTTGCGTACGTTGGATATAAAAGAATTTACCAAGCCTCTGATACCTCCATTCATACCTCCACACATATTTCCGTTAGTCAAAACTATGAAAGGGTGTAAGACTTTTTACGAAATTTTAACACATAGTTGTTTCGAAAAATCAAAAGCAAATATAAAGTGGGAGAATTCCATAGGGCAGGTTTTCAGTGAAAAAGAATGGAAAGTATGGGTGAGTCTACCAGGTTAGTTCAGGATACTATGCATTTCGCTGAAGATTATCAAGTTCCCGGTATGCTTCTTTTAATAGACTTTGAGAAGGCGTTTGACTCGGTGGATTGGAACTATATACACAAAGCTTTAGAATTTTTTAACTTCGGACCCTCAATACAGAGATGGATTCGCGTTTTTTATAATAATATTCAGTCATGTGCAATAGTGAATGGATTTGCATCACGTTCTTTTGAAATATCACGAGGTTGTCGCCAAGGAGATCCCCTTTCGCCATACATATTTCTCATATGTGCAAAAGTTTTGGCTGCCATGCTTAGAATGAATAATAAGGTTAAAGGCATACGTATTAACAACATAGAATACAAACTTACACAATACGCGGACGACACAACTGTGATCCTCGATGGTTCAGAAAAGAGCTTGAATTGCTGTTTGAATGTCCTTGAATTTTATGCCAGGTTTTCGGGCTTAAAAGTCAACACAGACAAAACAAGGATTATTTGGATAGGTAGCAAAAAAAATTCAGATGTGCAGTATAATATTAAATGGCACCTTGATTGGTCCCAAGGCCCATTTACCCTTCTCGGTCTTCAGTTTACTCTTAATTTGGCTGAAATGATAGAACGAAACTATAAGGATAAGTTAAAGACTATCGAAAATATGATGAAAATTTGGTCGCATAGACTTTTAACACCATTAGGAAGAATTGTAGTACTTAAATCTTTAATGTTATCAAAACTGAACCATCTATTCTCATCTCTTCCGGACCCTTCGGATAAAATAATAGAAGATTTGCAAAAACAATGTTTTGTCTTTGTGTGGGGTTCAAAACCCGATAAAGTAGCCAGAAAACAAGCAGTTAAGAAAGCCCGTGATGGTGGAATGGATATACCATTGATAAAACAATTTATCCAGGCTCAAAAGTTGTCTTGGTTAAGACGGATGTTACACCAGATCCGAAATGGACAAACTTTTTGTTGATGGAAATTCCAAGATATATAATATTTTGGAAACCGGTTCATATACTTTGTTAAATAACGTAATACCAGCGATGAAAAATCAGTTTTGGCGTGATGTTTTAAGAGCATGGAGCTCTTTACAACAAAATATCGTGTATAAAGAAAGTCCGGAAGATGCCTTTAGGAAGGAGTTCCTTTGGAATAATGATCTTTATAAAATTGCAAACCGACCTTTTATGTATAAACCCTGGTTGCAGAAAAGTATTAAGTTTGTGAATGATTTAACAAATTCAAAAGGACAATTTATGAAATATGAAGAGTTCAAAGCTGTTTACATTGTAGACACCAACTTTTTAGAATTTCTTGGTGTACTTGAAGTTGTGAAGAAGGCCTTGCGTACGTTGGATATAAAAGAATTTACCAAGCCTCTGATACTTCCATTCATACCTCCACACATATTTCCGTTAGTCAAAACTATGAAAGGGTGTAAGACTTTTTACGAAATTTTAACACATAGTTGTTTCGAAAAATCAAAAGCAAATATAAAGTGGGAGAATTCCATAGGGCAGGTTTTCAGTGAAAAAGAATGGAAAGTATTTAACAACATAGCAGCAAAAGGCACCATCAATGACACCACGCTGAGATGGTTTCAATATAGAATAGTTAATGGAATCTTGACTACAAATATTTTTGCAAATTTAATTAAATTAAAAGGTTAGTAGTTTATGCACCTTCTGTGAACTGGAAAATGAAACGGTCTTACACTTATTTCGGAACTGCGGTAAAGTTAGACCAATTTGGCAACATATAGAAGAGTGGTTTATGACAAGGCAAACATTCGCATCAAGCTAAATGTGAGAACGGTAATGTTAGGATTGAGTGAGAAAAGAAATAATATACTGAATTTCATCATTATTGCAATAAAATACCAGATCTACAAGCAGAAGGTACGACAGGAAAAGCCAAACGTTGTTTATATCAAGAAGGAGTTACAAAAATTATACACTATTAATAGATATAACTGTTACGTAAATGGGGACTGGGCTGTTTTTAACCGTCTGTGGTCATCCTGTCACCTTTTATTTAGAGAGGAATTACCCATGACAGCTGACTGATGCTTATCTTAAAAGAAAATTAGAATCTCATATGCGTAGTAATTATTTGGATATTTCCGTTCACTAGGTTTGTAGTGGATGGAATACTGTTTGCTTTTTCTTCTTCGTGCACTAACTGAAATGAAATAGAACTGTGTCTAACATGTATGGACAAAATATGATAGATGCCTTTATGTACATGGTATCAGTTACAGAGAAATATACACTGTTATGAATGGTGCCCAGGACATACTTGCTTACAAATATATTGTAAAACTGCAGATACTGCACATGTATGTGATTTAAGGAAAAGAAATAAAAAAATTATGAATTATAAAAAATAAATGATGTCTCACGGACATGACGATAGGAATATCATGTCTCACCGACATGACGAAAGAAATATCGTGATGTCTCACCGACATGACGATAGGAATACCATGATGTCTCGCCGACATGACGATAGGAATATCATGATGTCTCACCGACATGACGATAGGAATACCATGATGTCTCACTGATATGACGATAGGAATATCATGATGTCTCACCGACATGACGATAGGAATACCATGTCTTACCGACATGACGATAGGAATACCATGATGTCTCACCGACATGACGATAGGAATACCATGATGTCTCACAGACATGACGATATGAATATCATGATGTCTCACCGACATGACGATAGGAATACCATGATTTCTCACCGACATGACGATAAGAATATCATGATGTCTCGCCGGCATGACGATAGGAATATCATGATGTCTCACCGACATGACGATAGGAAAACCATCATGTCTCACCGACATCAATGAAAACGGTTTACCACTTCTCTCTTGCAACAAGAAACTATATGACCCACCAGACTGATGATTCCTTTTACATATTCTAGAAAGAAATACTACACTGTATACACAGTTCACTGCCTGTAGTAGGGGCATATTGTAACGGTCAACCTGTACTACGATTCTGTAATACACCGCTGATCGGTCAGGATGGCGATTTACTTATTAAGTCAATCGCCTAAATTTAATCAGTTCTGACACCACCGGAATTCATCCGGAAATTAATCAAATTCGTCTTCAACTAGTTAATAATGAAAATAACAAGAAGTTATTAATGATCAATTCAAACATCAATGAAGATTTATTTAGAAACTCTCATGAAATATTTCTACCAACAGGTAAGTTCAAATACTCTGAACGTTTACAGGATTTATTGTATTTCAGTATTGCATCATGGAAATTTGCTACTCATATCATAACCTTTCCAACTGATTCCTGTATTAAATAAACTGAATCTTTCCCGGGTTTCGTTTGTTGTTTTATTGTGTTTTATTCCTGATTCAATCCTCCAACATGTATCTCGTTTGAGTTTCCTTTAATATCTGGCTGGTCCAAGGGAGATTACTCGTGTTGGTAAAATGCAATTTTTACAACCGTCACTTGTTAAATGACGTCCTTCCATTATGGTTGTTTCAGGAGTAATCACTTGTGCTTTGTTTATTCAACATGGCAGGGGCTGTGCATTTCCTTGTTATTTAATTCACTTTAATACCCTGTTAAATCCAGTTGAAATGATTTCTCGAATTTTATTGAAGGTAAGTATATTTCTGTTGTGCCGTATACAGTGGTCCTACATGTATTTACATGTTAATTTTCTTGTATCATTTTCCCCTTGTACTGGATTAATCATCTGTGTTATTTGAAATAAATAATACTGGTAAATCAGACCGTCTCCTGTTTTATTTACGGACAATGCTTAAAACCAGTCTGCATGTTTGGATATACCGTTATGCAGGTATTAGGTCAAACCCTTTCCGTAGTTAAAATGGGAGGTCTTTTCTGTAGAATATTTCGTAGCCTCAGCTCGTTATTTATCCACGGGCAATGCTTAAAGCAATGTTATAATGCTAAGCCCTTCCCGTATCAAAATCGAGGGGATTATGGATCGTTTTAGATCTACAATGCTCCAGTCGTTGCCTCAGCTCGATTAGTCTTATTCACGGGCAATGCCTGGCGATGTTTTCACCATGCCCTTCCCGTGTCTAAGATCGAGGGGTTGGTATCTTTTTACCAGTATTTATATTTCAATCCTTAACTGTTAATCCAAATTTTCTGGCTATGTTATCAGCATTATTCACTCCAATATGCTGGCTATGTTATCAGCATTATCCTTCCAATAATTACCTTTTCGGCTGACTCGGCTCGCACCAAGTGACGAGTACACGCAGAACTGCGTATTTATAGCCAGCAGACACAACAAAAGAGCGCCCTCTAGCGTCGATGAAGTTACCCCGAAACCAGGAATCTCAGGAAAGCTTTACTCTAATTTGCAAGGTTAATCATGCATTAATTTGATTGAGATAAAACAATAATTACTCTAAGAATATTATATAATCGTCAAATATTAACAAATAAGCTTCAAGATGAATCTAAAAGTATTAGATTTTGGTTTGAAGAATATTGTCGCTGACGTCATCAGAACAAACATGGCGGACATCGGCAAGTGTCCTGCCTGAAAAATAGTGGTAAAACATCAATCTTGATCAAACTACTGAGAATGAAGTATTGACAACTACTGGATAACATTCCAAGACAATTATTTAATTGACTCAGGTAGGTATTTATATATTGAATATCAGTAATATTGTCAAAACGCAATTTCTCGACCTCGACACGCGCAACAACAACATTTCAGGATGTGCAACTTTACTCAAAAGTTCGTACAAATACCAAATTAATATTTATCCTTTTTGCGTAGATAACATCAGAGGAAATTTTGGCATTCTTAGTAAAACGTATTTACACAAATGGTATTAAGACAGACTTGTCAGGTGATGAGGATAATACAAATATCATACATAACATGAAGCCGTCACAATATATCCCATAACGATTTTACATTTCCAAAGCCGGAAGGAAAGAAGTTTTTACTGTTGTCTATAGTATAGAGTTATGAATGCTAAGGTAGGATTCCCTATTGGCTATGGTGGAGTTGATGATACTAGGGTGCCCTAAATCGTCCAAGAAAATCGTCAAAAATTAGATTGAAATTCAATCTATCAGATTGGAATTAGTGACCAATCTTTCATTGGATTAAAAATATTCAATCTAATAGATTGAAATCGATAAAATGAAGACAGAAAATCCAATCTACTAAATTGGAATTTTTAATCTAATAAATAGAATATTCAATCGAATAGATTGGTCAAAAATTTCAATCTGATAGATTGAATTTTCAATCTAATTATTTTAGAGTGTACACGATTCATCATAATCTATGTTAAAGCTATATATCATGATATATAGTGTACATGAATAAATTGAACACATCTCAAGTCTTATTTTTCAATATGTATTGACGCAATTATATATATTTCCTCAAGTAATTGGTGATGTAAAACGCTGAACATATAGACCTGGCGGAGGATGGAGTGCTGCTGTCCATCAAAATACGGTTCATGAACTACCACTACACGCTTAAAACTAAAGTGTTGAATCTTACTCGTAAAGTGTTGAAATAACCCTTTAAGTGTGTCCACAGGGACTGCTCTTTAAGTGTTGTCCCTGTGGACACACTTAAAGGGTTATTTCAACACTTTACGAGTAAGTTTCAACACTTTGGTTTTAAGCGTGTAGTTTCTGCTGCTGTGTGGTCTGAATTAGGTTCACGCGATTCTACAGTCTGCTGGGATGACGGGCATCAGAAAGTATATGCTTCTCGGCATTTTCCCCTCCCACCATCAAGCACTTTCAATGTTGTTTTTTTCCATTTCCAAAAAATTATGAAGGAGAGCAATATTCCTTCTGGGACACGTGATCCCCGTTGAAGGTCGACAAACAAAATACACCCTTTCCCCATATTTTCAAATAAAATAATAATAAATGTAATCTGTGCTGTTACTTATTGAAATGAGTACGGTTTCCTCTCGAAGTTAACCGTGTACCGGTACTACTTATTGTACTGTGCACCATCTCCAGCCAGCATCATCAGTAGTAGGCGTAGTAGTTGTCTCGAGAGATTCGGGAATATTCCTGTAGGCCGTTGATCTTCTGGATAGAAGTTCTGTTCGAGCCTGGTCGCTGTTGATGAGGGTCTTTACCCGTCCCTCCATGTTCCGGATAGTAATTTCCCTTATCCCGTCTAGTAGGTTTAAGGTCGACACGAAATAGTGTTGGAGGCATCTTCGTTGTAGACAATCGAAGAGGCTTCTCAACATCCCTGTAAAGCGCTCGGCTAAGTTGTCGTTGGTCCAATAACAGGAACTTG
Source organism: Hanleya hanleyi (assembly GCA_036873755.1). Taxonomy (NCBI): domain Eukaryota; kingdom Metazoa; phylum Mollusca; class Polyplacophora; order Lepidopleurida; family Hanleyidae; genus Hanleya; species Hanleya hanleyi. Next base: position 37,380 of record JAVTVY010016039.1, on the reverse strand, counting down.
TTAGGCGAGCACACTCGTGAAAGAGCAGGGTCTTGAAATGGTAAGACGTCAGCTTCCCCAAGGTCGTATCTCGTTCTCGAATCCATTTAAGAATTTTAAGACACTGTCGACGGCAGCCTTGACCCATGTCGATACCTCGCAACATTTCTTTTTCCTTCAAAGAGAAAGACTGTCGCCAAAGGAGAGATATTGGGACAAAGTTGATCTGATAGACCTTTTCTTCGGCATAATCCTTGAATGGTTTAGCGACGAACAGGTCATCATCCACCGAATACCGGTTCCGTCCTTCATTTACAGAAAATGCCAGCACCAAGTCGACGTCTATATTTCCGTTTATCGTCAGCATGACGGCGGGACCATGAAGAGACACCACCACATTCCGAATTCCCAATTTGTTGATCTGCTTTTGCACCAGACCGAAAAAGGCTCTGCGCGCCATTTCCGGATCAAGGTATGTTTGCCCATCAGTAGATCGGTGTTCTTGCAGAAATCGTCTATATACGTCAGCTGACTGATTACGAAGCTGTAGGGAAACATAACCCGGGGTTGCCGTATTGCTGACAAGTCCGTCACCCAGATTCCCATCAAAGATAACCATGACGTCGAATTCGTTGGCAGACATAATCTTTGAACCTTCATAGGCACTTCCAGTGAACTCAAATTTCTTGATGAACGAATGCTCTTGTTGTAGACCGTTGAGTACTCTCTGTGTGACGTCCTGCATAACGGACTTCGCCTGTGTCATTTCATCTTCATCTATTCCCAATTCAGACAGCACAATTCGGAGTTGATGGAGCAGGGAATCTCTGCAAAAATAAATTAATGCCATTATGACTAAGAGTTCAGCAGAATACTACGAGAAATTATATTAATTTGGGGACATTTGGTATATTATATTGGTCACCAAATTGGCACACGTGTTTACTTGTCCCCCTGTATTTTGTTTCAAATATGGTAAGGCAACCCTTCAAGTGATGGAGTAGAAAAGCAGGCCCGAAATGAGTACCGGTACTCCTGGCACGTACTTTGTATTACGTAATCAAGGTTAAATATCACACATTTCCGGGCACTCTGATCGAAGAAATTAATTTGATTGGTATGAATTAGCACACGACAGCCGCCACCTTACCTTGCCTTCATTGAATCAACAGTATTCCCGTTTGAACAGTTATAGATGTGACTATCTCATAAGCTTCCAACTCGTTTAGTCTTATAAACTATAAATAATAACTCAAAGGTAAATTGAATCTACTCAGCCCATAGACCTATAGAGTGATTATCTGCAAATATATAATATAGTTACATTCGAATTTAACCCCAAAACACGCCTACGGACTTTTATAGGCGAACGAGGAGAATTCCTCAACTTTTCTTCCGTGGAATGAAATAATGAATACCTATGAAATAATAGTATAAAAGAACTGTTTTAGTCATCTGAAAATATATCTTGTAGGATCAGAGCAATTCTCACGGAATCGCAGGATTCTGGTATAACAGCGCCTTGAGTACAGTGTTATTGCAGCGTAAGTAGTATAGTAAGTGCATTTAATTTAGTATTCACCTTTGACCTAAAAAAATTGCATATTGGGGAGCAAAAGCTACCTCCGAACACAGAGGAGTTCCAATTTTCGCTTTGACAGTCAATCAGAAGCGAGTAGTTTGACCTCGGCTGGGAAGGCAAGGTCACATGACTTTTGACCTCGAATTCCTCCGCGGTGATGCGATCTGGCGGTTATGCGGTCGCGGGAAAAAGCCTCCGCGGACAGAAAGTAGTCCCAAATACGCGGGGAGCCGGGGAAAATTCTCTGGCAATCTTCGGGACATTTTGGGGGCGAGAGGAGCCCCTAGTGGACCGATTGGGTCAAATGAGGTGTCAAAGTGAAGCGCTCCTCCAGGGCTATCAAGTCATGGGTGGGTGCATATAAATTGAGGATTTGTCTCGAAAATATGAAAAGCGGAACACGGACTTTACCACTAAAATAGGGGAAATCTCCTATCAACCATGTCGAAACGGGGTAATATCGGTCCCCCGGGTTTATCGGGGCCTGCCTATCAAGTCATGGGTGGGTGCATGTAAAATGAGGATTTATCCCCGAAAATATATAAAGCGGAACACGGACATACCCCTACAATAGGGGAGAACCCCTATCAACCATATCCAAAAGGGCTAATATCGGTCTCCGGGGGATATCGGGGTCTATTGAGAGAGGTAGGGTGGGGGAGTGGGTGTATGTACATTGAGGATTTATCCACGAAAATATAAAAAGCGGAAAACGGGGTCTGATTCGCACATTTGCATCTATACGGGAAAATGGCTGTATGGTGTATCGGGGTGGTCAGGGTGCATATAAATTGAGGATTTGTCTCGAAAATATGAAAAGCGGAACACGGACTTTACCCCTAAAATAGGGGAAATCTCCTATCAACCATGTCGAAACGGGGTAATACCGGTCCCCCGGGCTTATCGGGGCCTGCCTATCAAGTCATGGGTGGGTGCATGTAAAATGAGGATTTATCCCCGAAAATATATCAAGCGGAACACGGACTTACCCCTACAATAGGGGAAAACCCCTATCAACCATATCCAAAAGGGCTAATATCGGTCTCCGGGGGATATCGGGGTCTATTGAGAGAGGTAGGGTGGGGGAGTGGGTGTATGTACATTGAGGATATGTCCACGAAAATATGAAAAGCGGAACACGGGGTCTGATTCGCACATTTGCATCTATACGGGAAAATGGCTGTATGGTGTATCGGGGTGGTCATTTTTGGGGGGATTTAACTATGGGTTGTTTGGTCTCGTTTTTCACGTCTCGCCACGTAAAACACGATGGTAAGGGTCCCGAAGCTAAGCGGTGAAATTTTTCGAAAAGTCCACGGAGGTCTGGATAGGCTCATAGGCCCATACTGGCTCAGGGGAATAGGTATGTACTGGGAAATTCACACGTGTTCAATGCGATATGGGTTGTTTGGTCTTGTTTTTCACATCTCACCACGTAGAACACGATGGGCGGGTCTCGAAGTTAAGCGGTGAAATTTTTCGAAAAGTTCTCGGAGGTCTGGATAGGCCCATACTGGCTCAGGGGGATAGGTCCATACTGGCTGGACGTTTTGGGGTCTAGGTGAGCCCCTAGTGGTCCGATGGTGTCGTATGAGGTCTTACTTTGAAGCTCTCGTAGAGGAGCACCCGAATGGACCGTTTACAGTATTTTGCGCATGCGCAGTCTGGCCGTAGTATAGAAAGCAGGCATTTTGGGGGTGCGTGGGGTGTGTTTGGGGTAGAGATGGACCACTATTGGTCCAAATGGGTCGTGGGAGGTGTCAAAGTGAAGCTTTTGTGGGATAGAGTCAGAATGACGTGTTTTTTATTGCAAGGCGAGTCAATCTGCGCATGCGCAGTTGGGTGTATTAGCGAAAGCGAGCATTTTGGGGGTGCAGAGGAAGGTGTTTGGGGTAGTGATGGACCATCCTTGGTCCGAATGTGTCGTATGGGGTGTCATGTTGTAGCTCTTCGGGTGTAGACCACGACTTCAGGTTTGTCCATGTCATCTGTGACGTCATCGGTGACGTCATCAGTACGAGTAGAAGCGAAAGTGGGAGTTTCGGAGGTGCAATGGAGTGCGTTTGGCGTAGATAACGGCCTTCTTGTCATCCAGCTACCTGGTAGAGTTACCTGTGAATGTGAGTGTATGCGCGCGTGTGTGTGAGTGAGTGAGTGAGTGTGATTGAGTGAATGAGTGAGTGAGTGAGTGAGCGAGTCAGGCGTGCGCAACGCCCTTGAGGCGTCCCCAGCGCCCGTCTTAACGCATGGCGCACAAACGACGGTGAGTGAGTGAGATCCGACTGGACTAATGTATCGTCCGTATTCATCACTTTGCGCATGCGCAGTCTGTCCGTAGTATAGAAAGCAGACATTTTGGGGATTCGTAAAGGTTTGTTGAGTGATTGAGGGACCATCCCTGGTCAAATGGACCGTGTGGGGTATCAGTGTGAAGCTCTCATGGGTCAGACTAGCTTGTTTTCATTGGAAGTCGCGCCAATCTGCGCATGCGTGTGTTTGGGGTGTGTTTCACAAGACAGGTGGCGCCCCCTGTTGGAAGTAGTAGGTCAATATCGGGGCGACAACTTCCGGTTCCGCTCACGTGAGGGAAAAACCCGGACGTAAGATGAGGACCGGGATGTAAAACTACAGTACCCAGATGGAAGACGGAGGAACGACGGGAAAACTCACTGAGAACCCGGATGTTGACAAGGTCCCAGATATAATATCGCCGAGCTCCGCCCCACAGGAACTACCACCTCCAGCGGGCGTAAACGAGCGTCAACGCTCGGTGGCGGTGGTGTCTGTACATATAGGAATGAACACGTGTCCCTCATCATAGTATAATACATGGGGTATGGTATAATACAGGACAGATATGGTATAATAGAGGACTTATATTGTATAATACAGGACATATATGGTACAATACAGGAAAGATATGGTATAATACAGCACAGATTCGGTATAATACAGAACATATATTGTATAATACAGGACATATATGGTACAATACAGGACAGATATTGTATAACACAGGACAGATATTGTATAATACAGGACAGATATGGTATAATACAGCACAGATTGCTGACTAACGCTACATCACCGTGATATATATATCAGGATACTGTGTTGTTCCCGCAAGAGTACATGTACATTGGCAGAGTATATGTACATGGACAGATTACATGTACAGACAGATAGTACATGTACAGAGATATGCAAAGAATACATGGACATGCGCAGATTATATGTACATGGACATGCACAATGTACATTCGCTACTACTCGTACTGACGACGTCACCGATGACGTCACATGCTGTGGACATCCCTCAAATCGGGGTCTACACCACGAGAGCTACAAAATGACACCCCACACGACGCATTCGGACCAAGGATGGTCCCTCTCTACCCCAAACACACTCCCACGCATCTCCCAAAATGACCACTTTACTTACTGCACCCCAATTGCGCATGCGCAGATTGGCGCGACTTTAAATGAAAACAAGCCAGTCTGACCCACGAGAGCTTCACACTGATACCCCACACGGTCCATTTGACCAGGGATGGTCCCTCAATCACTCATCAAACCTTCACGAATCCTCAAAATGCCTGCTTTCTATACTACGGCCAGACTGCGCATGCGCAAAATGGTGAAAACGGACGATACATTAGTCCTGTCGGATCTTATTCACTCACTCACTCACTCACTCAGTCACTCACCGTCGTTTGTGCGTCCATGCGTTAAGACGGGCGTTGGGACGCCTCAAGGGCGTTGTGCACGCCTCACTCACTCACTCATTCACTCACACTCACTCACTCACTCACTCACTCACTCACTCTCTCACTCTCTCACTCACTCACTCACTTACACACACGTGCGCATACACTCACATTCACAGGTAACTCTACCAGGTAGCTGGATGGAAAAAAGCCGCTATCTACTCCAAACGCACTCCATTGCACCTCCGAAACTCCCGCTTTCGCTTCTACTCGTACTGATGACGTCACCGATGACGTCTAAGATGACATGGGCAAACCTGTAGTCGTGGTCTACATTCCGAGTGCTACAACACGACACCCCACACGACACATTCGGACCAAGGATGGTCCATCTCTACCCCAAACACCTTCCTCTATACCCCAAAAATGTCCGCTTTCGCTACTACACCCAACTGCGCATGCACAGATTGACGCGACCTGCGATAAAAAACACGCCATTCTGACTCTACCCCACAAAAGCTTCACTTTGACACCTTCCACGACCCATTTGGACCAATAGTGGTCCATCTCTACCCGAAACACCCACCACACACACCAAAATGCCTGCTTTCTATACTACGGCCAGACGGCCCATGCGCAAAATATTGTAAACGATCCAGTCTCCTCGACGAGAGCTTCAAAATAAGACCTCAAACGACACCATCGGATCATTAGGAGACCCCTTCCATCGTGTTCTACGTGGTGAGACGTGAAAAACAAGACCAAACAACCCATATCGCAATGAACACGTGTGAATTTCCCAGTATATACCTAATCCACCTGAGCCAGTATGGGCCTATGGGCCTATCCAGACCTCCATGGACTTTTCGAAATTGTTCACCGTTTAGCATCGGGACCCTTCCCAAAGTGTGTTACGTGGCGAGACGTGAAAAACGAGACCAAACAACCCATAGTAAAATATAAAAAACCCATACCCCATACAGGCATTTTCCCGTATAGATGCAAATGTGCGAATCAGGCCCCTATTGTAGGGCTAAAGTCCGAGTTCCGCTTTTTATATTTTCGGGGACAAATCCTCAATTTACATACACCCACTCCCCCACCCTACTCTCAGGAGACCCCGATAAGCCCGGAGACCGATATTAGCCTTTTTGGATATGGTTGATAGGGAGTTTCCCCTATTGTAGAGGTAAAGTCCGTGTTCTGCTTTTAATATTTTCGGGGACAAATCCTCATTTTACATGCACCCACCCATGACTTGATAGGCAGGCCCCGATAAGCCCGGGGGACCGATATTACCCCGTTTGGATATGGTTGATAGGAGTTTTCCCCTATTTTAGGGGTAAAGTCCGTGTTCCGCTTTTTATATTTTCGGGACAAATCCTCAATTTACATGCACCCACCCATGACTTGATAGCCCTGGAGGAGTGATTCACTTTGACACCTCACTCGACCCAATCGGTCCACTAGGGGGAAAAATGTCCCAAAAATGTCCCGAAGATTGCCGGAGAATATCCCCAGCGTATTTGGGACTACTTTCTGTCCGGGGAGGCTTTTTCCCGCGACCGCATCACCGCCAGACCGCATCACCGCCAGACCGCATCACCGCGGAGGAATTCGAGGTCAAAAGTCATGTGGCCTTGCCTTCCCAGCCGAGGTCAAACTACTCGCTTCTGATTGGCTGTCAAAGCAAAAATTGGAACTCTTCTGTGTTCGGAGGTAGCTTTTGCTCTCCAATATGCAATTTTTTTAGGTCAAAGGTGAATACTAAATGAAATGCACTTACTATACTACTACCGTAGTGTATTTGTGCCGTATATTTGTGCAAAGTCATCTTTACAGCTTTAAACGGCGAAAATCTACGAAGGTCACCGATTTACATCGTAAATAATCTAAAATAGAGGTATATCTTCGTGTGGACAATCTTCCGCATGATGACAACATCAAAACATCAACTGTAAGTTGGTCAGTGAGCACGGATGAATCCTGAATATCACCGCGAATAATTTGCGAATGCTTCGAAACCATGCTGTATTCGGAACTGGAATATACCGGAATATACCTGTGAGCTACATGTACAATGTTTACATATCCCAGGTTCATTGCTTTACTTCTCAGAAATAACATTTCAAATCGAAAGTGAAAGTACTTTCACATGTCAATATAAATCAAAAGACCTACTCAAAGAACTCAGTCTGATTGAAAACTACTGAGTATCAAATCCTGGGATTTGATCCTCAGAATAATTAAAAACAGATCCAGAAATCGAATCTCTAATTGTAAGAGAATCACTCAGTCTCTCTCCCACCTCTTCTGGCCCTGACCTGAAGCCGCCAAGTGGTAGTAACGACACCATCGGATCATTAGGAGACCCCTTCCATCGTGTTCTACGTGGTGAGACGTGAAAAACAAGACCAAACAACCCATATCGCAATGAACACGTGTGAATTTCCCAGTATATACCTAATCCACCTGAGCCAGTATGGGCCTATGGGCCTATCCAGACCTCCATGGACTTTTCGAAATTTTTCACCGTTTAGCATCGGGACCCTTCCCAAAGTGTTTTACGTGGCGAGACGTGAAAAACGAGACCAAACAACCCATAGTAAAATATAAAAAACCCATACCCCATACAGGCATTTTCCCGTATAGATGCAAATGTGCGAATCAGGCCCCTATTGTAGGGCTAAAGTCCGAGTTCCGCTTTTTATATTTTCGGGGACAAATCCTCAATTTACATACACCCACTCCCCCACCCTACTCTCAGGAGACCCCGATAAGCCCGGAGACCGATATTAGCCTTTTTGGATATGGTTGATAGGGAGTTTCCCCTATTGTAGAGGTAAAGTCCGTGTTCTGCTTTTAATATTTTCGGGGACAAATCCTCATTTTACATGCACCCACCCATGACTTGATAGGCAGGCCCCGATAAGCCCGGGGGACCGATATTACCCCGTTTGGATATGGTTGATAGGAGTTTTCCCCTATTTTAGGGGTAAAGTCCGTGTTCCGCTTTTTATATTTTCGGGACAAATCCTCAATTTACATGCACCCACCCATGACTTGATAGCCCTGGAGGAGTGATTCACTTTGACACCTCACTCGACCCAATCGGTCCACTAGGGGGAAAAATGTCCCAAAAATGTCCCAAAGATTGCCGGAGAATATCCCCAGCGTATTTGGGACTACTTTCTGTCCGGGGAGGCTTTTTCCCGCGACCGCATCACCGCCAGACCGCATCACCGCGGAGGAATTCGAGGTCAAAAGTCATGTGGCCTTGCCTTCCCAGCCGAGGTCAAACTACTCGCTTCTGATTGGCTGTCAAAGCAAAAATTGGAACTCTTCTGTGTTCGGAGGTAGCTTTTGCTCTCCAATATGCAATTTTTTTAGGTCAAAGGTGAATACTAAATGAAATGCACTTACTATACTACTACCGTAGTGTATTTGTGCCGTATATTTGTGCAAAGTCATCTTTACAGCTTTAAACGGCGAAAATCTACGAAGGTCACCGATTTACATCGTAAATAATCTAAAATAGAGGTATATCTTCGTGTGGACAATCTTCCGCATGATGACAACATCAAAACATCAACTGTAAGTTGGTCAGTAAGCACGGATGAATCCTGAATATCACCGCGAACAATTTGCGAATGCTTCGAAACCATGCTGTATTCGGAACTGGAATATACCGGAATATACCTGTGAGCTACATGTACAATGTTTACATATCCCAGGTTCATTGCTTTACTTCTCAGAAATAACATTTCAAATCGAAAGTGAAAGTACTTTCACATGTCAATATAAATCAAAAGACCTACTCAAAGAACTCAGTCTGATTGAAAACTACTGAGTATCAAATCCTGGGATTTGATCCTCAGAATAATTAAAAACAGATCCAGAAATCGAATCTCTAATTGTAAGAGAATCGGTTTCTGGATCTGTTTTAATCAGATTGTAAGAGACCATGCACAATTTATCAGGAGTAACCAATGTATAAGTAATTTTCAGTAAACCAAAATGTCATTTCCCCCCCCCTTATTTCGAGCTAAATATTTTTAAATTCTATGTAAACCAAAGCCTGAAAAAATGCACATTGATGGATTTTGTTAATTGAAATAAGTAAAACTACATGTACACATACAGAGCATGAATTACTGAAATTCTAATTTCTCATGCAATCAATGTTAAGTTTAGGCTATATAGATTCAGCTCTCACACAATTTGATATTGTGGACAGCCGAAAATTTTATCCAATATTCTTGATATCTCAACCATGTCTTGGTCAAATGAAAGCCAATGGTGCAGAAATACATGGATGTCATCGACGTTAGAATTGGGCAGCATACAGCTTATCTCTGCTCGATAATGTTCATATTCTATATGCACCAAGATCAAACTGCATGTTATAGAGTATCGATATACATACTTGAATCAAAATGAATGGAATGAAAATATTACAACTCTGTGAAAAATTAAGTATTCCATATATGAACAAATTAAAATAAGTTCATGTCCTATAGTAAAAAGCGGGGAAAAGTTCCCCCAGATTTGCGCCGGTCCTACACCAGTGATAAATTTGCATGGTCCATAAATGTTCGAATTATGTGCGCCAAAAATCAGCAGTGATGGATATGGTGATAAAATAAGGCGGTCTGCATTTGAAAATAGAAAAAAAGCTATTTGCAGTTGTCTGGACGATAATAATCCAAGCCACAAGAGTCAGAAACACAAGCAAATGCACAGTACCAATGGTGACCTATATGCTCCAAGCAGCCTAGCTGTGGTATACGCAAATTCACTAACCTGCGTTGTGATGCAGCCATGATCCTTAATATTACAGTCAGTCTTCTGCAGTACCGCTACGTCGAATATGACAAGACAGATAGCAGTCGACTATGCTGTGCTAAGTAAACGTGACGTGTATATTCTACACTGCACCTTCTAATCCATTTGCGTACACTTCGCCATCCATAAGATGGCTTGCGAATCGTGTGTCTCCATTATCGCGGAGCGATATCCAGTATTTTACCGGATTCTGTTCGGCCTTCATCCGGCGGAGAACAGACCCGACAAATCTGTTAAATTACAGGTTTTCATACCACTTCTGAAACATATATTGCCTGGACTTACAAAATATATAGGTATGTATAACTTTCGTACCATCCAAGAGGTCTGGTGGATCTGAAATTTTGAACAAGTAGTTCATCACATGACTCGAAAATGGCGAGTTACGTTGGGTTTACGTCGGTAGACTTTAGCTGATTGGCTGACGAAGTCACGTGGTATTGATTTATGGAAATTCCCTCCTGCAATTGCCGAAAGTAGGCTGAACATGGATACACACGATCCCAGGGTCAGTCTTACCGCGTATAGATGACCGAGATGGTTACAGGTTGCTTCTAATCCATACATGTCAGGCCAGTTGAAAACAGTCGTTCGTTTATCATCACCATCCGCTCTGTATTTTCTCACCGACAGACTTTTTATTTTTCAGCAATGTCTAGAACATATTTATTCATACGTATTCTGGTAAGCATAGTAAGTCAATCCGGGTCCACAAGACGATGTATTATAACCCCTTAACTATCGACCGTTATTCGTGAACATAATGCAATTTGTATTTGTCTTACCATACCATACCATCTTTTTGTGAAGTTTTTTGTAATAATTGTTGGCCGGGAAAACCAGCAAATCTTTTTGCTGCGATCGATTTGTGAATGAAGGAATGTAGGCCAAAAGTGTTTACGCGACACAAACAGGAGTAGTATTATTACGCGCGAGTCTCTTACAAAGGTCAAAATCTGTTACAATGGAACTGTAAACAATTGTAGGTCGGAGGAGCGAGATGTTTTCAGGTGTTCTATTTGATACAAAAAAAACAAAACAACAACAACAACAACATAATACATAGAAAGTAGTGGAGATATGGTTTATAGAAATTTGTTTGGAATTGTCAGGCGATTGGGCGTTTGGTATGGGTGTTTGTGTGTCCCCCGCCCTAATTCCCCAAACAAAAGTGAGCATTTCAAGCTAATTGTAGAAATAATTCCAATCTACCTGTCAGACGAATTTTTTGATGAAACTTTAAATTGAATTGAAATTTTAAATCGAATATTGAATTGAAATTTTTAATCGGAATTTTAAATTGAAAGTGAAATCTTGAATTCAAAATCAAAATCAAATTCAAATATCAAATTTCAAAATCCCGTTGAAATGAAAAGTCAATACAGGTCCAGAAATTGATGTGACTCTGGAACAGTCTGAAATTGACCCTACGCTGAGCTAGGATTGCATATGAACCCTCTGAATAAATTGATATTGAAATTAAAGCCGTGCAACATGAACTACATGCCCTGACCTGGAGCTATAGATGGACAAGGCTGATCTAAGTAGTTGGGCCAGTTTAAATACTCTCATTGTGCTCTCTTGGCCTATTTGTTCACGAACAACATTTTCACCTATTATATATTGTCACTCCACAGTATCAGAATATGAGCAGTCCAACGAACATACGGTATCCTTGGTCCGATATCATTTAGACAGTTACGGTCAAGGTGGAAATCGAAAAGTAACATGCGCTGTAAGGAGGATTGCTGGGGGTAGAGTCTACTAATCTATATTCATGGCAGTCGATCTACATTTATACAGTGATAGTACCAGTCAATTGTGGGACGATTTGCAGGTGCATCAGTCGTGGTGGTTGCCTGCATTTAGATGCTTAGCTATGGAGGATGAAAAGCAGCCGGTGAGTTCTGCAGTTCCGGGTACCTTATCAGAAAATACTATCAAGGTGGTGTCTGGTTACGTGACCAAGCGTTTTCAGCAAAACATTGGTGCAATGACAGAAGCTATGGATCTGCCCTTGCCAGGCGGATTAGTTATGGCGCTCTATCTTGTGAAACTAGATAGAGGTTATCGTAAACTCGTAAACGTCGAGATCCATAACGTGACAAATCGAGATATGGCTATTTCGCCTAACACACCATTGTACAAGGTTCAACTCTCTATCATAGTGAGTGACGTTGGAAATACAAGCGTCTAGTCCATTATTCAATATTCAGACATCGTCCATTAAAGAATTTCCGTGTCCATAATCCAAAGACCTAATTCATGTATCAGCATTAGCACCAACAAAAAATAGTATACGTAAACATAAGCAAGTTTCCCTGCAAGAGAGAAGCTGTCAACAGTTATCTGTGATGCCGGCAAGCATCATGATGTTCCAAAAATATCACATCCGTATTGCTGAACCGTATCCTTAATCTACATCTTTAATCGTTGTAAAGTCGTTATCTAGAGAATGAGGTATCTCAGTCACGTTTTGATCGTGAATGTTCATATCAACACCACGAGGATCACATGATCACATGGGTTCATACTTGTACGCCACGCTCGTATTTTTCTATCAGCATGTATCTCCAAATTTGAGAAACTTTAAGTGGTGACACTTCGGGGTATAGCCCTGTTTTACAAGTTTCTGCAATAATGTTCTGTGATGTTGATTAAATTTGTCGCTTTTTACACGGGATCTATATCAACCGTTACTAAGATATAGAGACAGCTTACGATGTCGTCGATATTGTAATCATCTCTTGTAATAAAGTCGACGAGAGAGAAGACCCGGTTCAGTTTTTATAGAGTTTGAATATGATGTGCCATTTGGGCTATCTGGCGTTTCCGAAAGATGGATATATATCATTCACTGTATCATTTATATAGCGATTCTCCACATTAATTCGCATTTCACCATGTATGTGAAGTTCGATAGCACTCGGCAATGTTGGAGGCCGGGGTGACCTGTGAGTGTAGCAATCCTAGGGCATCGTCAATGGTTTTGGTTAAAAAGAAGGATGGGTCCCTTCGTTTTTGTATTAATTACAGAGAATTCAATAAACGAACTGTTCGAGACTCCTACTCTTTGGAATTGGAAACCTGGTAATTGGCAAGTAGAAATGGCGGAATCGCACAAGGATCGGACTGTAGTGTAATTTGATGCCTTTCAGTCTTACAAATACTCCGTCAACTTTCTCTCGTCTTATGGAGAGTTGTGTAGATGATCTAGTACGAGAGCTCAAAAGTGTCAAGCTTTGGGAAGAAGGTTCGCTATCTGGGTCACATTATCTCCAAGGATGGATCGGAGGCTGGTCACGAAAAGGAAGACACTTTGAAAAGCTGGCCGATACTCAAAAATGAGGCGAAGTTACGCAAATTCGTGTGGTTCACTGGGGTTTATCGCAGGTACGTCAAGAACTGTGTGTGCACAAGGAAGTTTCGTAGGAATGACCCTTTCTAAGTTGAACATGAGAATTCTTCCTAACCTTAGAGTTACCTATATCTACAGTCACATCCAGTTGCGAATTGTCGTTTTTTTCAAACGGACTTACGCGAATCGATGACTGGGTTCGCCTACAGGCTGGCATTGTCTCAGTTATGCCCCTTTGGTGGACATTATGGCCCATTTGCGAAATTTGGCGAAAACTGGTCAATATTCCCGTTGTTTTAGCCGTTTAAAATTAACCTCTCGACGTGGAAGACGAGACAGTGTATTCTATTGAATACAAGCGTCTAGTCCGTCATTCATAATTTAGCCGTCGTCCATTAAGATTAAAGATCGCTCTTTCAAATTTCTCTCGAAATTGGGCAAAAATTACTCTTTTAGGGTTTTCAGGTAAAATTGAACCAATTTTAAAAGAGATAGCGAATAGATTTTTACTGCATAAATGTCATGTCCCATAGATTCATGATACAGGTATTCTCTTTGAGAAGGTACATATATATAACAGATTGTGCGAAAGATTATTCTATTATTGGTGACCAGAGTGCACTCCATCGCAGAGCGAAGACATCATAATGCTACTTCGCTGTTGGCTAATTTCATCTAAAGCATTAACGTTGGTCTCAGTTTCAAAACGTTCGATTAAAATAATCCGCCATATAATATGGTATAATTCTGGTAGTATTATGTTTCAGGTGTATAGATCTACATAAGAGTTATCTCGCCGTGTGCTGACATATATTTTGAGAGAATGGTACACTTCGGTCTTACCACCATTAAATAAAATTGCCAGAATTATTATGTTTAATGCGTACGTATTATCTGGCTTTCGCCAATTATAGCTGAGGTGTGTAAAGCAGGTCTCTCTTTCCCGAAACGAATAGAGTGAAAACTTACAAAAAATTTGACTGTTATTTCACCTCTTTATATCTTTTCATGTCTCGTATCATTCAAAAACTGGACATCAATCGCGGAATTTGTAGGCATACAGCTGAGAAAATGGATTATTTTGAAGATATAATCACAATAAATATGCTCGAGGTGGCAAAATCAAACAAAGGAAATATGGGGTAGGGTAAAATTAAGTGACCAGATATTCCACAATGCTGCAGATAACTAACATGTGCTGTAAATCGCTATACTCACTGGCTAACACAAGCAGGGAAAAGGAAGTTTACAAACGTCTCAACTTAAAGGATGCACAAGAAAGATTCTTACGAATGGCTCCTCTCTAATTTCATAATAGGAGAGACCGACTTTATTTGGTCAAATGATAATTCTTCATACCTTTATAGTTTCTGATATGTATAGTACCATCCTGTTGTGTATTGTCGATCTTTCAAACGGACATATGCAAATCTCTGGCTAGGCTCGTCTACAGACCGGGAGTAACTTTGTAACAGTCTCAGTTATGCCCCTTGTTTCATTTACGGCGAGACATTTGACAAACACTGGTACCGTAGTAAATGTCCCCGTTTTTTCGCCGTTTTAAATTCAGATATTTTATAATAAAACTCTCTTACAGATTTCTCTCGAAATTATACCGAAAATGACATTTTTCTATTTTCAAGTTTAAATGAAAGCAGTTTTTAAGGGGAGAGCAACCGTTTAAATTTTTACTGCCTAAATATCATGTGCCTTGGAGTTACATATTCTCTTTGAGAAGATATATACATATAACAGGTTTGCGAGAAAGATTATTCGACTGCTGGTGGCCTAAGAACTGGTGTGATGAATATCACTGCATTCGAAAGAATAATCGACCTAACGACATAATAAGTCGTTATAACAACTTAATAAATCGTTCTTAAGACTTAAACCCTTTTACCGACGGGACATACCCCCTCTTAATTGGCTGAGCAAACCTGCCGTCGGGATATTCAGGTACATACGGAAGGTTATCCCCGACTATCTGAAGCAAACCAATTTTTTATGTATGATTTTGAACATGATTTACTTATTATGTTGTTAGAACGACTTATTAAGTCCTAAGAACGACTTATTAAGTCGTTATAGCGACTTATTTAACGACATAATAAGAATAAGTTGTTATAAAGACTTAATAAGTCGTTCTAGTGACATAATAAGTCGTTATAACGACTTATTTAACGACATAATAAGAATAAGTCGTTATAAAGACTTAATAAGTCGTTCTAGTGACATAATAAGTCGTTATAACGACTTCATACGTCGTTCTAACGGCATAATACCTCGTTATAATGACTTAATAGGGGCTAAAAAAGACAAATCTCCCAAGCCACTTTTACGGATCCGTACTTCCTCCCCTATCCTGGCATTTGCAGATTTCATTTCATTTCATCTGGTTGGCCGCGACCCAAGAATTGAAGGAACTGGGCCAGCCTTGCCATTTCAAGAAGTGCATCGTCTTGCCTCGGCGTCGCTCGCTTTTCAGGATGCGTTCCACAGTGTAGTAGTCTTGGCCTGTTTTCATCACGGGCTGTAATTCTTGCTCGTAAAACGTTCCTTGCAACGGTTTCCCTTGAAGATCCTCCAGTTCATAGACTCGCGGTTGTCGGGATATGCGGCGTTTATACAGAAAGTGCTCATCGCTCCAGTTGGGAAGGTAACTCCTCTCGAACTTGCCATTGACTTTACTGATCCGTACAGGGTCCCCGACCTTGAACACCTCCTTCGGTCGTGGTTGGGGTTGCATGGGGTACAAGGCACGCCGGGCTTGAGCCTCGTTGCGTTTTGATAACGGTGAAGGGTGCTCTCTGAATACTCCGGTGATAGGCTCGATTGTAACCCGCTACCATCTGGGGGAGAACATCGATGTACCGCCTTGTATTCTTATAGGAGAAATATTTATACATGCGGCCTTTGAACGTCCGATTGAATCTTTCCACAAGGGAAGCCTTCGTTTCCTTGTACGTGTGAAACAAGAACACCTTCAGGGCTTTCAGAAACTGTTGGAAGGGTCTGTTGAGGAATTCCGTGCCTTCGTCGGTTTGCAAATACATCGGCTTGCGACCCGTCTTGAAGATGCCCTTGAACGCAGCCACAAGATTTTCCCCGGTTTTCGTTCGGATGGGTACTACCCACGCATGCTTTGACAGAATATCGATGCACGTCAAGATATATACCGATTCCCATCATTGTGTTTGGCAAAGGCGCTCATATCGACCAAATCGGCCTGCCACTGCGCATCTATACCACCAACGATGACCCGGTTTCGTGGAAAATGGCGGCGGGCAGCTCGATGTAAGGTATAAGTGTCTTGTTTTTTAAGCAATCTCTAGCTTGGGCTCGTTGTATCCCCTTGGGTTTAGCGGCTCGATACAGGGCGGATATTGCACTATAGGCTGCCGAACTGTCAGGACTGTAATACAACGTGTCCAACACCTTCTCCCAGCTCTTCATGGTGACAAATGATGATGGACCCCGGCTCTATCGTTTATATATGACGGGTATGTCTTTGGATTATGGACGCGGATATTCTCTAATGGACGACGGCTGGATTATGAATGACGGACTAGACGCTTGTAATTGGTCCGGGGTCGGAGTTTCTTTCTGATTTTTCCCTTTGGCTTCTGCCAGCACATCGTCCATGGCAAATGGCCAGTCCAACTCGTATGATGACCGCTCTTCCTCCGTAAGCACTTCATCCACATCCGCCACGGCATCTTCCAACGCGGACCATAGAACAGGGTGAAGGGTAAAATACACTGTACCCCCATCTAGCCCAGCCAATTGAGCAAAGAAGGGGCCGCGTCGGACGTACACATCGTGACACAAGTGGATGAGGTCGCCGTCCAGTTCACCAGATAACACCCGTTTGAACTTGGTCCAGCCCTCCCGGACGCGGTTGCGTAGGGTTCGCATCACAGATGTCTCCCTCCTCCATGATATCAACCTTATCCGCATAGACGTACAGGAAGACCTCGGGGGTCAAGCTGAGAAACGCCCCTTT
The DNA here is from genome assembly GCA_036873755.1 of Hanleya hanleyi. NCBI lineage: Eukaryota > Metazoa > Mollusca > Polyplacophora > Lepidopleurida > Hanleyidae > Hanleya > Hanleya hanleyi. The sequence goes on along the minus strand of JAVTVY010016039.1, from coordinate 19,906 downwards.
TATATGTTCCGTCATTGTCAGTACGTGAATGGCACAAGATGTGACTCTCTCTCATATTTATAGGGAAGAAAAGTCCATGACATGAGATCAAAGAATCGGATGGTCGACCATTTTAGTCACGTAAAACGTAACATTCGTCGTCATCTCCACCTGCCATTTGGTGTCGGGCCCATTCCAAGCTATCCAAGGTCTCTAGTTGGTCCAGTGCCGGGCTGGTCGAACATGAGAGTATTGTGACTGGGGTAAAAGTACCGGAGTTGGTCTGTCTCCTTATGCCGTAATAAATACCCAAAGGTAAGATTTAATTTGAAGGCTGTAGGTTGGTCCTCAAAAATAGTATAGGCGTAGTGGGGGAGACGGGTGTCCAATATAGGGCGATGGCGGTAAAAACAGTGCCGGATGGTAGGGCAATGACGTTGGTAGATCGTACTCACAGCTTCCTGTATCGGTAATACTTCTATGGGCGGTTCGTCAGGATCTGTGGTAAAGTTTCCCTCCTCAGTAGGGACTGGATTCCGGGTCAGCGGTAAGCTGGACCTTTCACGTCGCAGGGTTTAAGATAAGTGAGTCCAGTCCTAAAAAATCGGCTCTATTTATTAGCCTTCAATATGGTGCATCATGGGATAGCAACATGAAAAGTACATCGCATATTTTCTGTGAATATCTGGCACTGGGGTCAAAGTTCCTTTCTGGATGCTTTCATGGGGCTCTTCATGGATGCGATTGTCACTGGGTTGACTGAGCATATCCGGATAATCTATGACGTCGTCTTCTTCCGACGGTGGACTACGGGTCTTAAGTTTGTAGATCAAGGAGGTGAGAACCGGATAGTCCCTCTCGTCTTCCTCCTTGTTGATGATTTACTCAATGGTTTCTGTCGCCGTTTCACGCCGGGCATTAGCCCAGCCCAACTGAACAGCTGACCGCTAATCCGGTGTAAACAGCTTGTCCACAATGGGCACCACTTCTCGAAGGCTGTCTGCAGATCAGGGTCTAGGGTGAATCTTCGCGTAGGATCCTGGTAACGCCCCAGGCGTGGGAAGAATGGTCCACGGTGTACGTAGATGGCATTGTCTATGTGGATGATGTTCCCGTCGAGCTCACCGCTCAATACCCGTTTACATTTGGTCCAGCCGTCACGGTGTAGCGTAACCGTATTCGATATGGTCTCAGCGCGCGACCAGCAAACATCTCCACGGTCTTCTACGATGGTGACTTTGTCTTCATAGACGTGTAACCCTACCTGTGTTGTAAGGGGAAGGACGGCTCGTAGGACTGGTGACATGGTTGACTAAATGACGAACGTTCAATGACACACACTCTGACTGACCCTCGAATTTATGGCCAGGTCCCTTGGTGACATGGTTGACCAAATGACGAACGGTGAATGATGCACACTCTGACTGACCCTCGTATATATATAGCCCCGTATACGTCTCGTGACACCTTTGAAAAATCTTATTCTGTCGTATTGACCCTGGGGCATATGACCTTTGTGACCTCAATCCATGATTCCCCATGGTTTAGGGGTAACGTCCGTGTTCCGCTTTTTATATGTTCAAACTCATTCCTAAATTTACATACACCCACTAACAAACCCGGCCTCTCTCGGCAGGCTCCGATCCACCGGGAAGCCATCTTAGCTCCTCTAGACCTGGTTGATAGGGTTTTCCCTATTTTAGGGTAAAGTCCGTGTTCCGCTTTTCATTATTAGCCCCTCTAGACCTGGTTGATAGGGGTTTATATAAACCCTGCATATACAACTTATATGCTTTGTAATTTTTACCTGTATATGGCGAGATTCTGCTGGTGGACGTTTCGTCCCCGAGGCCCGCCCCCTGTACAGATCTTTTGGTCTTTGATATATGTTGGCATGGGAAGTTGATGCTGTGTTGACATCGGGCCTTACAGACTAGTCTTTTGTGTTAGATGCCGTCATTTTCATCTGACGACGTTACAGCTCACCAATCCCCAGTGTACGAATTGTCACAGCGACACAGCTCACCAATTACCAATATACGAGTTGTCAGAGCATTTCCATCATAGCTCTCTAAATTTGTATCTAATACCGCTTATGCCGGTGCTAGGGGCCATGAGGTCATGTCATCCAAGTTGCCACATGAACAGGTACAATAAAAGCGTACCGGAGATACAACACATATCACGAATCGTTAGATTCTTGGTATGTGCTTTAGAATAGGTTAACCGGAAGACTATATTGTGAAGTCATGTGGCTCTGTCAGTATGTCGGCACCTCTTCCCACTTTCCTTATATGCGTTGTAATTTTCTCTATTTTAGAGGTAAAGTCCGTGTTCCGCTTTCTATATGTTCAAACCCAACCCTAATTTTACATGCAGCCACCCATGACTTGGTCGCCCTGGAGGAGCGCTTCACTTTGACACCTCCCACGACCCATTTGGACCACTAGTGGCCCACTTCGACCCCAAAAAGTTCATTCCCATGCCCCCTTTTTACTGCGCATTCGCGGAATGACGTCAGCTCCACATCACAATGCTTCAGACTGATACCCCACTCGACCCAATCGGACCACTAGGGGCCCACCTAGACCCCAAAAAGTCCACCCGATCTGCCTGCCCAGTGCGCATGCGCAGTGACTTTTTCAAAAAAATTCACCGCTTGGCTTCGAGACCCCTCCCATCGTGAGACGAAGAAAACAAGATGCCACACCCCATAGTAAAATCCACAAGAAAAAAATGACCACCCCTATCCTATACATGCATTCCTTGTATAGATTAACATGCAAATGTTCGAATCAGGGGAGATCACCCTCCAGATGGCAGCACGATCGATGCCAGGGAAATTTATTGTTTGCATTACATGAATTAGACAGTTATCCTCACAACTGCTGAGCATGCAGTCGGTCAGATTTGATCAAGTTTATCAAACTATAAATTTTGCATGGGATAGAACAGAAACACTTATCCTGGAGTTCTCATCCACAATTTCACCCCAATAGGACATACACGTTTTAGCACTTATAAGAATACTTCTCGTGACACCTAACACATTTGTATAAGAGTACAGGTTTTGAAAACAACCATTCTAATTAGGATTTCAGTGTTTTATATATATATCTAATATATTCAGGTCTGACCACACTATTTATAACTTTTCTCTCTTAGAATGAACTAATTTCCAATTGACATAAAGGGTTCGATTTCAAGATACCCTGAAACATCCTGTTCTATTATACCAGATTACAAGCGTCTAGTCCGTCATTCATAATCCAGCCGTCGTCCATTAGAGAATATCCGCGTCCATAATCCAAAGACCTATTCCATATAACAGTATTAGCACCAAATTCAAAAAGACAATCATAGTATACATACACGAATGTCTTTTCAATTCGATGTCTGTCCTGCCCGTTCACTAATACCATATTTCAAGACAATCCAACAAACCATGACACTATTTACGTGTGAGAAATCTTTCCCTAGATGGATCTTGACATTGGTACCTAAAGGTGAATGAATGTAACAAACTAGATATCAGGGAAATTCCCTTAAGAGAAAAAAGATTTTTTTGTTTTGTTTTTATAGATTAGCATTTTAAATGGTGATGGCGGTAGAGCAAATTTTTCATTAAAATGGTAATTTTGAATTGCAAGAGAAAATATTTTACTCGTGGTAGGTAGCCTTATTTACCCCAAAATACAACTGATCAAATCACCAAATTCCCAATTGACGTCAATGATCTGATTTGACGTTGCCTAAAATCACCCCTTATTGTGATACCAGAAGCAAAATTTTTTCAATCCGTCTTTCCTTAATGGTCACTATAACATAATTTCATGAACAATCTAACAGGTCGCTGGAAAGAAAACGTGTCAGAAAGGTATGATCACTACTATGATCACTACTGCAGTGCCACCAAGTGAAGAATAAATGCAAAGAATAGTTAGACAATTTTCCAGACCTACAAAGAAAGGAAACAAACTTTGAGTTAAAAATCATAAATTGTTTCGGAGATATTCGCTCACGTCATCGCATAAGATGCTCAGCACCTTCTGCGTGCAATCTTTGGCAACACTATATAAACACCGAAACAAGTACCACACACCGGTCTCTATCACACTAAACTTCTCCCAATCCCGGGCTATCCTCTCACAGCTCCACTCTCTTACCAGAGTGCTATCTCCGTAAAGTACGGATACAGTATCTTCTACATAGTATCAGCATGGATATTTCCCTTGCCAGCTCGATACGAAATCCTAAAATCGTATGCCCGATATGACCTGTGCAATCAACCTTCGCCGATATCAAACGTAGGTTAAGAGATTGTTGCCAATGCGAATTTCTAACCGGTGTGCATCCGGCCGATTTCAGAGGTATAAACTCACACTTGCAAGCAGAATAATCACTTGCTCAATCCTCATGACACATATGCACTTAAATGCAACTCCCCCAGATGCAGAAGGAATGGCTAATCATATCATATTTGGCATACTCTAGAACTGGGGCTGACGACAACAACTTCTGGTTCTATTCAGACCACATCTCGACTCCCTTCACTCCAGGATCATATTCACCTCCGTGACAAAATCTTTGACGAATCGACTGTCTAACCCCATCAATCAAAAGAACTTTCTTACCTCTGCCACGTTCGTTGGCAACGAATATCATATGGACTAAGAATACTGATCAGCGATACGGATTTGTTATTTTTGGAACATCATGATGTCTTGCCGGCATTATTGAAAACTGTTGACCGCTTCTCTCTTGCAGGAAACTTGCCGATATTTATGTATACTATGATTGTCTTTTTGAATTTGGTGCTAATGATGTTATATGGAATATGGAAAAGGTCTTTGCAATATGGACGCGAATATTCTTTAATGGCCGAGAAGACGGGGTATAGTGTGCGGGAAGTCGATATTTCAGAACAGGAACAATATCCATGGAATGTCGTGAATTGTGCCCCGCACGTACGAAGGCGGTGGTCTAACAGCTCTCCCCCCCCCCCCCGAACCATCCGCATGCAGTTTAATACTATACCTCCTGGCTTCTCTAACCCATTACCTCATTCACACTTATCCCTAGGTTGCCGATATATATATAAAATTCTACTTTTTCAGCGACCTAACAGGAATCCTAATGTGATAATTTTACAAAGATACCCGTCCAAAAGCGGCATTACAAATACTACTAGAACCGACCCCCCTCTCAGCACTAGTTTTTCAATCAGTGATCTTACCTCTCCACTAGATCTTTTTTACGCCCAGCTAATTTAGCACCCCTCTTTTTTAGTTCTGCTCGGAGCTGGAGGATCGTCAGACCGCCATATTTCGAAGTAACAGCGTCAAAATCCATCGTTACTATCGTTTCACTATCGGTCGGAGCTAGTATTACACCCGACTTTACGCGCAGCTCACAGCCACGTGGGACCGCATTGGCTGTAGCGCCCTCTACCAGTTATCTCCCTTTACCGGCACCGAGGACGTGTTTTCGGGGCTGCCGTCTTCTATAGATCAGCTGCCATCCCCTTTTCGAAGTACATAAGTACAGAACTCTGTCTTTGGAGAAATACCTTTAGTTTTAATTTAGCCTCCTGCAGTCATTAGAATACCAGTGTTATTCTTCTGAGCTGCTTCTTCGCAGTTGTGGAATGGTTTCGAATGGAAAACTATATCATTTAAGTAGATTAGAAGGGCGTCTGGATGCAGGCCAAAGATTTTTTCCCCATCATTCGCTGAAACGTAGACAGAGCATTTATTAGCCCAAAAGGCATGGCTTTACATTTAAATAGGCCCAAAGATCTGACCTTAAAACTGTTTGCCTTTTGTGGAACTCTTCCAATTTCATCCGCCAGTAGTCAGATTTTAAATCCAGACAACTAACCAAGTCGCAACTGCCAAGAAGTCAGTCGTTTCTTTGATACGAGGCAAGTAAAACGCGTCCTGCTCTGTGTGCATGTTTACTTCCCGGAAGTCTATAATACCCTCAAGGAAAGGTATTTCTTGCGCACATAGTCAATGGCCAGCTCTCCTTAACCTGTACCTTTCACAGAAAACAAGACATATTTCATATCCTGCTTTCTTATCCATATATCTATTAATAACCCCCAGTTTCTGTTAATTAAACATCATATTTTGTGCTGATCGTTTCTACTTCCGTGAACCACCTGGTCTGTGTTTTTTTCTTTTTTGAAACCGTACCCCCATGTACTTATTTGCCCATCTATTCTCCTCCATTCTAACGAGACGCCCATAGTAGTTTAGCTTCAATATTCCTATTTTCTCAGCCACTCTGCTCCACCCAAGTTCTCCATAGATAGCTTCTATTGAAGTCTTTCGGTTCACTCCTAGTATCCACCTCCCTGCTTGTAGTACCACCAAATTCAATACTACCAATGCTTTCCCACATAGTCTCGCCATCTCCTCCGCGACCAAAATTGTAGTCACTGCAATTCTCTAAAACACTATTCTTGTGTACATACTTCCGTTACAGTGTTGGCACTATAAATGGCCTGGACTATCCTCAATATTCTCTTTGCCTTTGCTACCATATCTTGCTTTTGTACTTTAGGTACATATTTTCATCGCCTCTTCTATCTCCCGGACATGTTCTTCCGCTGCTTCAATTCTAGACTTCCAAAGCTGCAGTTCTCCCCTCCTGGTTTAACCGGACTATCGACCATGATGCAACTCTTTGTTGGGCTGTAGATTATTTTTCTTTCAAATCCAAACTTCCCTACTACATCCAGGATAAACTAATTCTTTCGTTTTTGCAAATATAACTATATCATCTGCAAAAAACAAAGTTCCCAGGAATTGTTTGCTTCCCCAATACTCACTCCCCACCAGCTCCCTTCTGGTCCTTTTCGTAACCCCGTCAAGGATATTTAAAAGAGCAATGGTGCTAACACACACCCCTGCTTTAACCCTATCTAGCCTGGGCTTTTGGGGACCTGTCCAGGCCTGGGGACGGGCCATTTCGATCCCCCCCCCCTCAATTATTTTTTCTAACCCCTTCAGCTAGGGGGATGAAACTTACCACTATACCCTTGGGTCAAGCTCTACCAAAAAATGTAAAAAAAAACAAGATGACCCCTTTGGTGACGTCATTTTCGAAAACGGCATTTTTCGGTCGGTTTTAACGGGTCAAATTTTTCGAATTTTTCATTTATGCTATTTTTCCGCATAAACTGCGTGATAAATTAGTAAATATTAATGTGATGTGAAATAAAATAGTTTTTTGTTCACTTTTCATCGCGAAAAGCAGAAATTTTGAAGAAAATGACGAAAAAATCCTTTTTCTGGTACCCGAGGTGAGCGCCATCTTGAATTTGCCCATGATTCTCTACTCAGGGGTTATGCAAATAGGCTCAAAATGACCCCGAAATGATAAACTATAAAGTCAAGGAGTGTCAGCTCTAAATTTTTTGTCGTTCCGGAGTTTGGTAGGGGTTCATTTTGCCCAGGACATATCCTGCTTTTTCTAAAACCTGCCTGTATCTCTCCCAAGATCATTGTATACACTTTGTGATCCGATAGTATTATTTTAGTTATAATATATTAATTGACTGTTTTATTGTCATCTGTAAGATTGATCAGCCACTCAGATAGTTGACACAGAAATACTTGTGATTCCAGATGTCTCTGTATCACAACGTTTCACAATAACTTTCCTGTCTAAAGAAGATGATAGACAGCAGCATGTCTAGGTGTTGATTGTGCCAAAACCTATTAATGTTCCAAAGTTAGTATTCGAGTTCAAACATATAAGCGACTTGTCTTTCATTTAAACGACATACAACTCTGACGAAACGGAGCCCTACATTTGGTGGAGAAGAGAGGCCTGTTACATATACTTTGTAACAGTCGATCCATAACGGTACCTAGCTCTACCCCAACTTCAACGTGATCAATGCATTACAGAAGTTACTTTCGGCGCTTTTCCAAGGCAGTCATGCGGGTTTACATTGGAATATCAACGATTAGGGCTCATGAGTTCGCCTGATGATAAAATGGAGTAAAGATACAGTTGACTTTTCTGAAAATCCCCCTCAAGCTATCACCGAGACAGAAATCGAGTAGAAACTTATATCAATCTCAGAACAAGAAGGAACAAGCGCGTACAGATAATCAACGTTCTGTAGCTGAAATTCATCAAACTTCTATCTCACCAGTTATCTATAACAGAAACAACACCGGCGTCCATCAATCTATCTTCACAGACAGAACCTCAAGAATTCAAAGACATTAGTGTAATGTGTGAAATACAGACATCCACAGATACGAAGGCAACTCAGACATGCCATTTGACCACATCTACACAGGCACGGCGGAAGCAATTGGTGATTGGGGGGGGGCACTATCACAGCACAAATAGGCGAGGATCCAGGGGCCGCCGAGGCCACGCAAGCTCCAGGGATCTTAGATGGCCGGAGACGCGAGTAGTATAGAAAGGCTATTTAAAGTAACATTTTGCCGGCGGAGGTAACTCTTGCATCCGCCAGGGGGCGCTGTTGTGGCGGTGATTACGAGCTTGGTAGGATTCCAGATTAACCTGGGGCTAGGTGGACAGTTCAATTTGGACCAATCAGCGGTCGAAAAAAAAGAACCAATGAGCGGTCGATAAATCAGCCAATCGATAAGTATCGGGTTTTTCCATGCCTCTGTGTCGGCGACTTGGGGTCCCCACGGTAGGCTTTCGGTGCTGTCCGCGCGTCCATCCGGGTTCTTGTACATCCGGGACCTTTTCAACATCCGGGCACTTCCCACTGGGTTTTCCCCGGCCCGGCCGCATGCCTGCGCGGGATCATCCGGAAGTGCGCGGGTTATCCGGCCGCACGCAGCGCGCGGGTTATCCGGCCGCACGCAGGTCACGTTGGTATAATAAAAAGATTGACCTGTAATCTAGTGTTGTTGTTGTTGCTCTCTTTTTGCACTAACCAATCAGAATAGTACTTATCACGGACTACACCCTTAGAGCTACGTATAGGCCAGTATGAGTGATATGGTCTATAAAACACGTCCCTCTGATCCCACATCCACATTCCTACGGTTGCAGAGCCATGACGGAGACACAGCCCTATGTGACTCGCATTTTACAGCATGCGAGCGTGGTTAATTCACTCAAGGGTTACCGAGCAGTGGTTCGGTCCATGTTTGCAGATGGTGACGACGAGGGGCGACGCCAGATTCTGAAAGAGTTCACAGAAGCGGTCCTTGACAGAGTGCACTCGATGGAGAGGTGTGCTATCACCCACCCCTACTGGACTATGAGAGCCATCCTTGATGCTCGGGCTATGCACCACGAGCGCTCACGCCTGAACCAGCGACGGCTCGTTGGCCTAGTAATGGTCTGTGCCCTATTGACCCTGACGCTGTGGCAATGACAGTGTGAACTGACCATAAATGCGAGGGTCAGTCAGCGTGTGCGTCATTCAACCTTCGTTATTGGGTCAACCATGTCACCAAGAGACCTGTCCATAAATACGAAAGACAGAGTGTGTGTCATTCACCGTTCGTCATTGGGTCAACCATGTCACCAGTCCTACGAGCCATCCTGCCCCTTACACCCCAGGTGGAGTTACACGTCTATGAAGATAAAGTCAACATCGTGGAAGATCGTGGAGATGTTGGTGATCGCGTGCTGAGACCGTATCGAATACGGTTACCCTACACCGTGATGGCTGGACCAAATTTAAATGGGTGTTGAGCGGTGAGCTCGACGGAAACCTCTCCGTTATCGTTCCGTTACCAGGACCCTACGCGAGGCTTCACCCTAGACCCCGATCTGTGGACGGCCTTCGAGAAAGTGGTGCCTATCGTGGACCAGCTGTTTACACCGGACGAGCGGTCAGCTGATCAGTTGGAGTGGGCTCGTACCCTGAGTGAAGCGGCGGGAGAACCCAATGAAAAAATTACCAAACCTAGCAATGAAGCGGAGGCAGACGACGATGTCATTGATTATCCGGCTAGACTCAGTCAGCCCAGTGACAATTGCATCCATACAACGAAGGCCGGTACGGCATCGGAACCCAAACGAAAGCATCCAGAAAGGAACTGTGACCCCAGCGCCAGATATTCACAGAAAATATGGGGTGTACGTTTCATGTTGCAAGCCCATAATGCACCATGTTCTGACGTCATAAACTTTTCTTCCCTATAAATACGAGAGACAGTCAAATTTTGTACCATTCACGTACTGACCATGACGGAGCATATAATACGGGCGTTTCTCAGCTTGACCTCCGAGGTCTTCCTGCACGTCTATGCGGATAAGATCGATATCATGGAGGAGGTGGGAGACATCTGTGATGCGGACCCTACACAACCGTGCCCGGCTCACATTCGTCTATCCCGGGAGGGCTGGACCAAATTCAAACGGGTGTTGTCTGGTGAACTGGACGACGACCTCATCCACTTGTGTCACGATGTGTACATCCGACGCGGCCCCATCTTTGCTCAATTGGCTCGACTAGATGGAGGTACAGTGCATTTTATCCTTCACCCAGTTCTATGGTCTGCATTGGAAGATGCCGTGGCAGATGTGGATCAAGTGCTTAAGGAGGAAGAGCGGTCATCAGACGAGTTGGGGTGGTCTCGTGCTATTGAGGACGCGCTGGCTGAACCCAATGAACAAATTATCAAACCTAGCAATGAAGCGGAGCCAGAAGACGAGGCTATAAACTATCCGGCTAGACTCAGTCAACCTAGGATATATACAACGGTGGTAGAATCCGAAACTTCGACCTCGTTATAAATAAACCATACTCTCCGGGTCCATCATCATTTTGTCAACATGAAGCGCTGAGAGAAGGTGTTGGATAACTTATACTACAGTCCCGACAGTCCGGCTGCGTATAGTGCATTGTCGGTTCTCTATCGAGCGGCCAAAGCCCAGGGGATACAACGTGCCCAAGTCCGAGATCGTTTAAAAAAACAAGACATCTATACCTTAAATCGAGCTGTTCGTCGCCATTTTCTACGGAACCGGGTCATCGTGGGCGGACTAGATGCCCAATGGCAAGCGGATTTGGTCGATATGAGCGCCTTTGCCAAACACAACGATGGGAATCGGTATATCTTGACGTGCATCGATATCCTCTCGAAGTATGCGTGGGTGGTACCCATCCGGACGAAAACGGGCGCGAATCTCATAGCGGCGTTCAAGGACATCTTCAAGACTGGGCGCAAACCCTTGTATTTGCAAACCGACGAAGGCACGGAATTCCTCAACAGACCGTACCAAGACTTTCTCAAGAAACAGAAAATCTTCTTCTTTCACACCTACAACGAGACCAATTACAAGCGTCTGGTCCGTCATTCATAATTCAGCCGTCGTCCATTAGAGAATATCCGCGTCCATAATCCAAAGACCTATTCCATATTCCATATAACAGTACCGGTATTAGCACCAAATTCAAAAAGACAATCATAGTATACATAAACATAGTCTTGTTTCCTGCAAGAGAGAAGCGGTCAATAGTTTTCAATGATGCCGGCAAGACATCATGATGTTCCAAAAATATCAAATCCGTATCGCTGATCAGTATTCTTAATCCATAATATTGTAATATACGTAACTGTATATCATTGATCTATTCTGTGGCTTCCCTGCACGAGGACACGTACTATACCATGCTGTTGTTGTTGTTACATGACAACACGTTTTGTCTGGAACTTGAACTCTTGTGAAGAACTGACATTTCTGAATGAGACTATAATGAACCGTTACCTGCTGTAACTTTATCCTCTATGGACAATGTTGATGACCTTTCGTAACTTCATTTTATCGGTACACGACGTGTTTTAATTCAGCCCTCTCCTCGCCCATGCGCCCATGTTGTTCTTGTCCGTCTACATGACGTGACCTACTATGATGAATCCAGAACTATTATTACTTAATTCTTTAGGATTTAGCACAAGAACTGTACATATTTGACTAAATCTGGTTATGTTGTTGGATTTACTGATATTTATGGTCTCTGTTAACGTAAGATACGCATTCGTGCAGCTAAAGATTGGCGTACTATTTTGTTGATATTTCCATACGCACGAAGCGAAATATGCTGGAAAACTGTTTCATGACATTTTTATTAAGAGCGCATCGTTAAACTAACTGAAGTAAGTAGAATTTATTGTGACATATTATTCTATGATTAAAACGCTCCCCAGTTTACCACAAGAGACACTAGCTATGTAAATATTTTGGTAGGAATTTGTTGAGAACATGGCAAGCTCGATTTTTGCTCGCCAACATACGTAGCCACTGGGTTGCACAAGTCTAAAGTGTTGGAGCGGTTTTTACTGTGTTCTTTGCCATACAAAATAATGGTATCTGTTAAAAGTTAAAGAAAACGCTCCTTATATTTGCTGTAAGCTCTACACAAATCTTGCTGGATAATTATATACTTACAATTGAAATGTTAAATAGTTCCGTTCTCGTTTTGCCCTGGCGAAGGTATTGTACTTTGATTGGCTAACGTAGGCACGTGATCAGAGTCTATATAAGCAGCTGCGAAGGGGGACTGGATCAGATAGCTAACTGGGTTTTGTCAGGTACGGATGGGCTATAACATGTAGTCCGGGATTTACCCTAATTTGGATAAAAACTAATAAAGTGCTCTACAGAGATTCATATACCAGTATCCATTGGGGGTATAGGAAAGTGTATACCCGCCTATTATAATGCATGCAGCTATATTTACCCAACCTGCAGAATAGCTATCTCCCACCCCACTCACAGCTGTGCCTATACTGTATCATCATAAGGGTAGCCTACTTCCAGTAAGGAGTCACTGTCCATATACATGCAGTATTGGATTATATGGGAATTACTGTGTTATGGTATTGGATCATATACAGCCTATACATTACGAATAAATGAAACTTGTTCTCCTTTGAATTTACTTATGACTTGCATTGTGTTTGTGATGCTAATAATCCGAAGGTGGTATGGAATGAAGGAAAAGACACATATACAGGAGTAACAGTTTTATTTCCGTTTGGTATTGGTAGTACATTTGAGGTACCAATACACAGTGCTTGCTTGGCTCTACAGATCCCAGTTGAGAGGGGAAAAAGTTATATCGAAAGAGTTTGAACTTGGACAGGCCATAGAAATACCCCGGCTGATTTTACAGAGAGCACGCATTAGAATTACACTGGTGTCAGAAAGTGGGATATTAAACGAAATTAATATTCCGTGATTCGAACAGCCTAAGTTGTGAGTGTGGTGGTATACTGTAACCCAGGGAGGGTGGAAAATATATTTCTTATTATAGAAATTACTTCATATGTAAAATGGCGGAGAGCCCAGATCCGGAAATAATTTTACAGCAAAGGGCCAACCCAGATTCTGATGCCCAGGGAGATAATAATTCTGGGGATGAGGAATATCAAGATTCTATTGGATCTGATGCACCTGATAGGGGTGATGTGTACGTGGCGAAGTCACAATGGAAAATCCAGATAGGGCGAGAAGTAACAAAAGAAGGTTTGACCGGGTGCGTCAGCTGGGACATGGTTTTACCCCAGATTATGGACGTGGCGATTATTCTCCCGGGAGTGGACGTAGTAACATGATCAAGATGAAACCTGATTCATACGACGGGAAACAAGACTGGGAGGAGTATTACTCCCATTTCTTAGACTGTGCCGAACTGGGTTTGTGGACTCCTCGAGAGAAAGTTTTGGCTCTAGCGGCTAGTCTTAAAGGGCCCGCCCGGACATTCTATATTGGCCTAATGGAGGATGAAAAACGTTCTTTTTCTGAGCTTTCAATGAAACTTGAGGAGCGGGTTGGAAGTAGCCGGCAGCAAAATAAATGGCTAACGAAACTAGAGGGAAGGGTACGTCAAATAGATGAATCAGTTTCTGCCTTGGGTGATGATCTACGCCAAATGGCGCAAAAAGCATATCCTAAACTGGGGGTTCGTGCACAAGAAGCCCTGGCTCTAAATCAGCTGTATAGAAGTATTACAGTTGAAATGAAATGTCGATGCTTTGACAAGTCATGTAGGACTGTGGCGGATGCAGTGGATGTCATTAGAGCGTTACGAAGCCCTACTGGGTGAAAAAGAAAAAAAAGAAAATATCGGCAGTTAGAGTGGTAACATCTAGAGATAATACCACTCAACAGAAAGAAATGAATGTAGGCAATGCCGATTTGGAAAATCTGCAAGAAATTCTACAGCGCATAGAGAAGTTAGAGAGCGGAAATGGATCGGGTGGCTCCAGATTTAGAGCTACCAATAATGGTTACCGCAATAGCCGTAATCCTAGTTACCGACGGGGAAGTGGGAGCTGTTATATTTGTGGATCGGCCGACCACTACTGCAGTCTGCCCACAAAAACTTAGGCCACCACCGGAAACTCCTGTGACTACGGCAGTTTCACAGGGAAACGGAGACCCGTCCCACTTGTAGGCCCAAGTAGGACCTGAATTAAATAGCGTGAAAACAGAAGTTACAGAGAGTGTTGAAAAGGAGAATAATTACTCAGATAACCAGAGAGGAACAATTCGAATAGGTCAGCTTAGCAACAGGATTGACAAATGGGATAATGGCTTGTGACCGCGTTCATTGATGGAATGGTAGAACCAGTACACTTGTTGGTCGACAGTGGGTCCACTACTACGTTACTCTCAGGGGAGGTATTTAAGCATATACCAAAGGATGCGAGACCAGAACTCAGGGCATTATCCAATAATATCCAGGAAGCAAATGGTGAAAAACTGAGCCTGTATGGTACAGCTGATGTCAAAATACAGCTTGGAGGTACAATGAATCCGCCACAGCGTGGAGGTACAATGAATCCGCCACAGCTTGGAGGTACAATGTATCAACACAGTATAGTTATCTGTGACATTACTGTTCCTGGGATACTGGGACATAACTTCGAAGTTCCTATTACAGTATATTTCCAAAATTGATTACAAACGGCTGAGACTGGAGACTGGGGGAGCTCCAGTACCTTGTTGGATAGGTGGAGAGGCACAGATTACAAGCGTCTAGTCCGTCATTCATAATCCAGCCGTCGTCCATTAGAGAATATCCGCGTCCATAATCCAAAGACCTATTCCATTTTCCATATAACAGTATTAGCACCAAATTCAAAAAGACAATCATAGTATACATAAACATAGGCTTGTTTCCTGCAAGAGAGAATGCAGGTCCGTGAGTCTGTTACAGTACCGGGGCACTCAATAGGGTGGATACCGATAGAAATATTACTGAGTGAATGCCTAGCTGCATCTGGAGTTGTTGAACCTTCCATGGAACTGTTTCAAGAGAAAAGTATCCGAGCAGTGAATTGCATAGTTGATACACGGTCACCAAACTTGTCAATCCAACTCATTAATCACAACAGTGATCAACTGCCGCTATAGGAGGCAGGGATCTGCCGCTATAGGAGGCAGGGATGATAAAGAAGCTTGCGAAATTGAGCATTCGCTGTGGGAAGGATGGCCCAAACCAGGGACGTTTAAAGGTAATAAGAAAACCACAGGATTCAATAAATTAAATTGGAATCCTATGTTACCCCATTAAAAAGTCATTCCTTTCTGTGCATAATTTATGTACCTGAGATTATTAAACATATCCATAGGATTGTTGATGTTCGTGTATACCATGCATCGACAGGGAGGTGTCGTTTTCTGATCGGTAGGACGGATTCAGTTTCTCTGTAACCGACCCGAGCCAAAAGTTTCACATAAAATACTCATCTGCCGTCTGACAAAAGCAGACATTTCGGCGGTAGTAAATCCTTTGAACTTTACGCATGATGTCTAGACATGCCTTATTTGGATACCGTTTCTGTTTTCTTTTTTTTTGTCCACGTGCTCTCGTTTGTAATTTTAATGGGCATCTTTTAAAAGTTATTTCGCACAGCTAACCACCTGATTGGATAACAGATGTAGTTTGAAATTCGCACAGGATTTATATAGGGTTGAGGTCCGATATAATGTCCCGTAATATTATATCGGAGTTTACTGAGATTGGATTGTACCTCCTCGAGTGCGCAGCCGCATAGCACTATAAGACGGACTATACTGGGCAAGAAAGAATATTACAGATGCAACCTCAAATGACGGATTTGGATTGGACAGGAGCAACCGTCGATGCTTCCGTCAGCGAGTTAATATAGGCGTTAAGGCGTTTCTTGGGACTCCCCTTCTCTTGCTTTCATGTATTGCTATGCAAAGAACCTTTAAGTAACTGGGGCATAGTCAGCCCCTTCGAAAGGGCTACATCTCTACTATTAGTCAGCACCGCCGAAAGCACTACATCTCTACTACATGTCAGTGTCTATATGCGTTTCACCCCCAGTCTGCCTCTAACCGACAGGATGTATAAATAGAACAGGGTTTTTCCTCGAAAAATTTACCCCAACATTTAGAGCTATGACCTACAAAACCGGGATTTTCCCAGCAAAACCTTCATACAATTGTCTCGGCGTAGCGCGATGACGATATCGGGGACCACCAGAATTCAACTTGATGCATACACCTTGTTGAGGCGTCAGTATTATATACAGTATTTGTGTGGGTTCCGAATCATTGGGAGTTGCGGATCACTTCCTTAATGTACGCCTGATATTTCTTGCAATAAAGTATCCATGTAAATCTTTTCTAGGTTTATTGAAACGTCTGTTTCTGTGGACTCAAATAAATGTCAAACAACCGACCTGCGTTGTTTGTTTCTCGGTCAATTCGGCAAGGTAATGCCTTCGGTACTACGCAATGGCAAATTGGTCAAAAACGCGTGTGGTTTCGTCAGTGTTACATCTACGAGAAATAAGGTGGGTTTAAGTGGTAATTTCAGAATGTATTTCACTGATAGAATGATATTAATGGTCAAACAAAATATGTAATGATTTGCGATAAATCTTAACTCACCAGCATTGTAACATAATGCCGTAGTAGGGATGTCAATTCCGGATCAACGAAATACGCGCCGTTTATTCCGTGTGATTACGTAATCGGAAATTGTGATATCGAAGACTTTGCACATGGACATATGTCCAAAGGCAAAGTTATTGCAGGGCCGTAGCCAGGATTTACCGAGGGGTGGTTCGCCTTCACTCCAAAAGGGCACATCAGGGGGTTCGCTGTATGGGAAAAGGGGCAAATATGGGGTTCGCTTCAGTTTTAAAAGGGCATTTATACGAGAAAAATATATAATGCGGGGGGGGGGGCAAGGGGTATTTGTGTGTGCGTCGAAACAACCCTGTTGTGGAGAATGATGTGATCATGAGTGCAACAACATGGAGGCCATGAATGAGGACGGCGAGGCCGCAACCGCTCACCGTGGACCCAGGCACCGGGGTGTGCTACGGGGGTTGAAGCTCCCCCCCCAATAATTTGGTCAACTTTTCTAAAATTCATATGATGCCAACGCAAAAATACTTCAATGAAGACGTATTTTCGAAATGAATAGTAAAATGAATTGTCTGCGTCGGTTATCTATCGCATAACTAAAACTATTTACAACTGTCCATACAGCATTAGTGGACCAGCCAAAGCTCTAGAATGTTTTTCACCGTCATTGTTTAGGTTCACAAAAGGTTAATAGTGTTATACCATATAAAAGATGGTAGAGATAAATGATTAATCCTCATACCATGTACCGTATGCCACTAATTACTAAGACGAAATGCCGCTAAAAACATATGACTCCTATGTCCTGGACGTTTCTTGATATCAGCGAAGATAAAATACTGTTATTTGATTGTTCAGACTTGCATTCACCAAAATTAGAAACAAAATGGACTAGAATAGAAAATACCCTGAATGTCCGTGCCATGGGAATGTCCAAATCCTCGCCCAATCAAGAAGTTACCGAAACGCAATGAATATAATTACAAGTCCTTGGTAGTGAAGTGCCCAAATACACGCTGTCGGTTTTCATTGACGATTTTGATCAGGTTGATGGAATCTATGGGATTCTGCATGACGATGAATATTTAAAAAATGTTTGGAAAACAGGCAACACACATAGGGTTTACACGGGCGAGGATTTCTTGTTTTATTGCTCGGAAATACGCTAGAACGCCTCTCCGGCCATCTAAGACCCCTGGAGCTGCCGGGGCCTAGGCGGCCCCTGCACCCGCGCCTAATTGTGCTGTGATAGTAGCCCCCAATCATGAATTGCTTCCGCCGTGCCTGGGATCACAAATAGTTGAGGATATCGATTGGAGCAATCTTCACCAGCTTGCAAGCAGACTGGCTTGGACAGTAATTGGTGCCATTTTTGGAAGCTCACGAAGGGCCCCTTACTAGCATTTAGAAAACATGGGAACTACATCTTCTTTCGTTGGTTGGCTCGTTTATGACACGTGCTAAAGAAATCCCCACAAATCCACTTCTTCGATTCCGTGGTTCAATTTTGAAATTCCATTGGCGACATAGGCCTATAATTTTTTTGATAAATCCACATCCGAAAACCGTTCTTAAATATCACTCAAGTTACTTATATGGGTTATTTTGTTTACAGTTTTGGAGTATATAATGAAATATGTTGTCAACTGTGGACAATTTCCAACGTTTTCCGGTGTTTACTCCGCTGCATGTACTGACATTAACAACACTATTAAACAGCATGGTAGCTAATAAAGACACACTTGAATTCTTCACGAATTGTTTTTTCTTCGTTCTTCGTATTTGGATTATTTTTTTCTTTTTTCTCCGTATACTAGAGATATTTTTTTTTACGTTCACACGATCGCTTGCCCCCCCCCCCTATAATATTTCCGAAAGGGGGGTTTTCCCGAACCCAACAAAACCCCCCTGGCTACGGGCCTGTAGTAGTATACAAAGCGTCAATTGAACCATATTGACCTCAGAAATTTGCATATGACCTTTGTGACGTCACGCGTCAGCCAATCAGAAGCGAGTATTGTGGTCACGTGGGGTGTGTGGATGGTGGTGGATGGTGGGTTTAAGATGGCGGCATGTGGATGGTGGTGGGTGGTGGGTGCAAGATGGCGGCATGTGGATGGTGGTGGGTGGTGGGTGCAAGATGGCGGCATGTGGATGGTGGTGGGTATCAGAAATTTGCATATGACCTTTGTGACGTCACGCGCCAGCCAATCAGAAGCGAGTATTGTGGTCACGTGGGGTGTGTGGATGGTGGTGGGTGGTGGGTGCAAGATGGCGGCATGTGGATGGTGGTGGGTGGTGGGTGCAAGATGGCGGCATGTGGATGGTGGCGGCATGTGGATGGTGGTGTGTGGTGGGTGCAAGATGGCGGCATGTGGATGGTGGTGGGTGGTGGGTGCAAGATGGCGGCATGTGGATGGTGGTGGGTGGTGGGTGCAAGATGGCGGCATGTGGATGGTGGTGGGTGGTGGGTGCAAGATGGCGGCATGTGGATGGTGGTGGGTGGTGGGTTTAAGATGGCGGCATGTGGATGGTGGTGGGTGGTGGGTTTAAGATGGCGGCTTGTAGAAAAAACGTATAAAAGGAGTCGATTTTTAGAACATTGCACTACCTACCTGACTGACCTGACCAGCCTGTCTGCCTACCTGCCTGCCTGCCTGCTTGCCTATCCGCTTGTATGAGACGAAAGCATGAGACGTGGAGAAGATTTTCCCTGGGACCCAGCAGCACCTCCGGTTGAAGTCTTGCCTGAAGATGAGCGTGTCAGCGACATTTATCAACGACACTGGGCTACCATACGCCATTGTTTTCACCGTGACCGTCGTCTATTGGACTTGTATAACTTTCGGCTGCAGGACCTCACGTATCTGTCTACCTATGCCGAGAACATTTTCACAGATCAGGTGACAGCGTTCAAGTTGAATATGACATTCGGGTACATTTTACGGCACAAGGCGACGGACCAGGTGCGGTATTATTATCCCAGCAATAATACCTATGTGTTTGATCAGCCGTTCACGGTGACGGATTCGATTTCTCTGGAGCCACTCATCGA
>JAVTVY010016038.1:0-69427 GCA_036873755.1 Hanleya hanleyi | reverse complement strand
GTCAGGGTCCGCACCGCGTACAATGGTTCGGACTAACTCGGGTGGGGCCGTCTTCAATACACGGAGCGTGGGAGCGTGCTTCCGTACTCGCGCCGACATCCTGTACAACTAATGCTAGAACCCACAACGCTGCCCTTTTTATCCACCTCACAGACAAAGTCAACCCTGCTGTGGTATTCATTCTTTTTATTATTCTCCATCATCAAACACACAAACCCCAGCTGGGGGGCGCCACTGTGGGTGTGTTTACATTATTTTTGCATGTACACGTGGTGGGTCTCTCCGGGAAAGATGCCGGTCCGTAGTCGAAGGTGGTCAGGGGTGGCTTGCTTGAGATCGAAGAGCATATACCCGTGCTGAGGGGTTGTGGCATCTTTGAAGGCTTCC
This sequence comes from Hanleya hanleyi, assembly GCA_036873755.1. Taxonomy (NCBI): domain Eukaryota; kingdom Metazoa; phylum Mollusca; class Polyplacophora; order Lepidopleurida; family Hanleyidae; genus Hanleya; species Hanleya hanleyi. Next base: position 69,040 of record JAVTVY010016038.1, on the reverse strand, counting down.
AACGCAAACGGTGTGCGGCCGGGATACATCTGTCTCGCCAGGTGCAGCAGTTGAGTGGTATCTCTCGGGTTTTTGAAGACCACCAGGTAGTGGGCATTTAAGCTGATATTCCGATGTTCTTTGTTTTTACTGAACAGATTCTGCACAATGTAGATGATGCTGAGCCGTCGATGATGGCTGCCTTTGGTAAAGAGTTGGGTGACCCGTGCATCCGTCTCCGCCATGAGATCATCCAGAACCACCAAGGTGTCGGGTTCCAAATCGGCCAGGTTGGGTAGGCCTTCCACGAACGTGATGTGGGGCATTGCTGCATACGCTTCCTGCCATTCTCCGTAACACCACACGACTCTGGCAATGGGTGGAGTGATCATGCTGTCGGCGTGTTGAAGGAGCTTCCTGACGAAGTGCGTTTTGCCCGAACCCGTCGGTCCTGCGATGACGCAAGTGAAGGGATGCTGCCAACGGGGTCCATGGTTTGAGGTGTATCCGTTGTCGTGGTAACCCGCTCTTGTAAATTTCGTACGAGTGAACTGGAGTGGTGGTGGGTACAACGTCGGTCGTCGTTGTCTGTACACTGTCAGGGATGGTGCTGGGGGTGGGTACAACGTCGGTCGTGGTTGTCGGTTCACTGTGAGGGATGAAATCCGGTGGGTCTTCAGACGTAGTGGGTGTTCCTGGTGTAGGTGTAGAGCTCGACGTGGCTTGTACGCGGGGTGTGGTGGTGGTGGTGGTGGTGGTGACTGGGCTCGATACCACTGGTGCTCTCTGTAGACCGGTTTCGCTGGTGCCTGGTGTTCTCAGTTGGTTAAGTAACGTGCTGACATAGGCTACGTCGTAAAACACACCTCCGTACAACACACTCAGCAGGGTTAGCAATAGCACCCCAAAGACCACTTGCGCTTTGCGCGTTTTGCGAGACGCTGTCTTCAGAGGCAGCTGCTGTTGGTCCATAGCACTGTGGTCGGATGTGGAATGAAGGAGGACGGCAGTGGTGTCTGGTTTTATAGTCGTTTCACCTGGTTGGCCGCGACCCAGGAATTGAAGGAACTGGGCCAGCCTTGCCATTTCACGAAATGAAACAGTTTGCCACGTCGACGTTCCGTTTTCAAAATCTGCTCCACCGTGTAGTAGTCTTGCTGTGTTTTTACAACAGGCTGTAATTCCGTGTCGTAAAACGTCCCCAGCAACGTTTCCCCTTGGAGATCTTCCAGTTCATAGACTCGCCGCTGTCGGGGTAGGCGCCGTTTAATCAGGAAGTGCTCATCGCTCCAGTTGGGCAAGTAACTTTTCTCGAACTTGCCCTTGACTTTACTGATCCGTACAGGGTCCCCGACCTTGTACACCGCCTTCGTCGTTCGCTGCGATGGCCTGGGGTACAAGACACGCCGGACTTGGGCTTCATTGCGTTGGGTCACGGTAATGGGGGCTCTCTCTATACTTCGATGATATGCTCGATTGTAACCCCTCACCAGTTTCGGGAGAACATCGATGTACCGCCTTGTATTCTTATAGGTGAAATATTTATACATGCGGCCTTTGAATGTCCTGTTGAACCTCTCCACCACGGAAGCCTTGGTCTCGTTGTACGTATGGAAGAAAAACACCTTCTGTTTCTTGAGAAAGGCTTGGAACGGTCTGTTGAGGAATTCCGTGCCTTCGTCGGTTTGCAAATACAAAGGTTTGCGCCCGGTCTTGAAGATGTCTTTGAACGCCGCTATGAGATTTGCCCCCGTTTTCGTCCGGATGGGTACCACCCACGCATACTTGGATAGGATATCGATGCACGTCAAGATATACCGATTCTCATCGTTGTGTTTGGCAAAGGCGCTCATATCGACCAAATCCGCTTGCCACTGGGCATCTATTCCTCCCACGATGACCCGGTTCCGTAGAAAATGGCGACGGACAGATCGATGTAAGGTATAGGTGTCTTGTCTTCTTAACCAATCTCGGACTTGGGCACGTTGTATCCCCTGGGGTTTGGCCGCTCGATAGAGAGCCGACAAGGCACTATAGGCTGCCGGACTGTCGGGACTGTAGTATAAGTTATCCAACACCTTCTCCCAGCGCTTCATGGTGACAAAATGATGATGGACCCTGGCTCTATCGTTTATTTATAACGGGTATATCTTGGGCCGGAGTTTCTTTCTGATTTTCTTCGTGGACTTCCACAGTGGCCATGGTCAATGACCAGTCCAACTCGTCTGATGACCGCTTGATAAGCACTTCATCCACATCCACCACGGCATCTTCCAATGCAGACCATAGATCAGGGTGAAGGGTAAAATGCACTGTACCTCCATCTAGCCGAGCCAATTGAGCAAAGAAAGGGCCGCATCGGATGTACACATCGTGACACAAGTGGATGAGGTCGCCGTCCAGTTCACCAGACAACACCCGTTTGAATTTGGTCCAGCCCTCCCGGGACAGACGAATGTGAGCCGGGCACGGTTGTGTAGGGTCCGTGTCTCCCACCACCTCCTCCATGATATCGACCTTATCCGCATACACGTGCAGGAAAACCTCGGGGGTCAAGCTGAAATACGCCAGTACTATATGCTCCGTCATGGTCAGTACGTGAATGGTACCAGATTTCACTGTCTCTCGTATTTATAGGGAGAACCCCGTGAGATCAAAGGATCAGGTGGTCATGTCATTGGGCTGACTGAGTCTAGCCGGGTAATCAATGGCATCGTCGTCGTCGGGTTCATGTAGTTGTTCATGGGGTTCAGCCAGCGCGTCCTCAATAGCACGAGCCCACGCCAACTGGTCGGGTGTTCGATCGTCGGGTGTAAATAACTGGTCTACAATAGGCACTATTTCCTCCAAGGCAGACCACAGAGAGGGCGTTAGCATCATACTTCGTGCATGGTCTTGGTAGCGACCCACCCATGAGAATAGGGAAGTACGGTATACATAAATGGCATTGTCCATGTGGATCAGGCGTCCGTCCAATTCACCGCTTAACACTCGTTTAAACTTAGTCCACCCATCACGCTGTAGTGTCACCGTATTCGATAAAGTCTCAGGGGACGCCCTCCAATCCCCGCCACTATCTTCCACCAGAGTCACATAATCTTCATAAACGTATAATCCCACCTGGTAAGGTGTAAGGGGGAGGATGGCTCGTAGGACGGATGACATGCTTGGTCCAAATGTCGAACGGTGAATGACACACACTCTGTCTGACCCTGGTATTTATAGTGTCAATACCACAGCGCCAGGGTGAATAGGGCACAGACTAGTATGAGGCCAACCAGCCGGTGCTGGTTGCGGCGTGAGCGCTCGTGGTCCATAGCCCGAGCATCAAGGATGGCTGTCATAGTCCAGTAGTGGTGAATGATGGCACGCCTCTCCATCGAGTGCACTCTGTGGAGGGCCGCTTCTGTGAACTCGTTCAGGATCTGGCGTCGTCCCTCGTTGTCGTCGCCATCTGCAAACATGGACCGGACCACTGCTCGGTAACCCGTGAATGAATTCACCACGGTGGCATACTGTAAAATGCGAGTCGCATGGGGCTGGATCTCCGCCATGGCTCTGTAGAAATGAAGGTGTGGGATCCAGAGGGACGTGTTTTATAGACCAGATGTAGCTCTACGGGTGTAGTCCGTGATACGTACTATTCTGATGGGTTAGTCCAAAAAAGGGGAGCAACAACAACAACAACACAAATTACAGATCAATCCTTTTATTATGCGTGAACATCATAGAAATGCATTTAATCGGGAAGATGCTTTACTGCGCCACGAACGTTCAATTCATGGGCCGCCCAAGCGTCCATGCGAGGATTGTGGTCAACGCTTCAAACGACGCAGTCAGTTGCTGCGACACCAACGTTTGATTCATGCCCCGGTACAGAGTCATACGCCTGACAACATCGAACATTTTCTGGGCGATTCCACCAAGATGTTCACTTGCACAACTTGTCAGAGGCAGTTTACTCGTCTGGATAATTTACGACGCCACGACGCCTCCACCCACAACGATGCACGGTATACTTGTATAACCTGCGCAGGGTCATTTAATCGGGAGGTTCAGTTACTGCGCCACGAACGTTCAATTCATGGGCCGCGCTTCAAACGACGCAGTCAGTTGCTGCGACACCAACGGTTGATTCATGCCCCGGTACCAGGGCATGAGCGACAACTTCCTACTGAAGAGGAGCCGCGGAAGGTCAGACCCAGTGAAGATAAGCCCGGGGAGACGAACGCCACTGGTGATGCGATGAAGGAGTGCCCGCCTATACCCACAGTTCAGAAGAGCCTGGATATCCAGCCGGACCCCAGCGTTACGGTTTCGAGTCATACGCCTGACAACATCGAACATTTTCTGGGCGATCTCTTACAGGACAACCATCCAGTGAGTGACATCGATCGGCGCCATTGGTCCATGACACGGCACTGTTTCCACCCTCATGGCCCTATTCAAGATATTTACAATTTTCCACTGACCAACCGCACCCGTCTACGCAGCTACGTGGAAGCCATCTTCAAAGATCAAACTACGGCCTTCAAATTGAATGTCGCTTTCGGATACATCTTACGTCACAAAAAGACGGGCCAGTTACGGTATTCTTATCCCGGCAATAATATCTATGTGTCTGACCAGCCGTTCACTATCATTAACCGGAGGTCACTAGAGACGATGCTGGAGATACTGGACACCGTGGAACCCTTGAGATGGGCACATCGTCAACGCCCCAACATACAATGGGTGGTAGAGAGGGTAACCAATATCACGTTTTTCCTGACCAAGCTGACCGACCACCACCATCAGTTGAATGCGTCACCTGCGCACTGATGAATACCATAACATGCCGCACATACTCTCTATGTCTACATGCTGATCGTTGACTTGAGCTCAGTAAACACTTGTACCTAATCTGACGGTGCGTTAAATAATAAAACATGGTGTTTGATATTTCAGTTTGTTTTGCTGTGAACATACTAAACATACCCAGGGCGGTTCCCCCAGCCTGGGTGTGATGTAACATTGGGGATAATAAAACATATAAACATTGCTGAACTTGTTGTTATTCACGACAACCGCTATCCGATTGTATAACACTCCGCGCGCGCGCGCGCACTGCCGGTGATGACGCGCGCGCGCGCTGCGGCCGGGGCGCTGCGGGGCGCTGGGGCGGGGCGGGAAAAGGTGCCGGCGGTTGACCATACGGACGTGTAAGGGGAAACATGTGGAACTCTTCTATGTTTGGAGGTAGTTTTTTAGTAAAAAACCCGGAAGTGACGTCATACAGGGTCCAGTTTTCGACACTAAGTGACCACATCCGACAAAATGGCCAGTTTTCGACACCGGATGTGCCGCCATCTTGAACATACGTGCCGCCATCTTGGATATGTCCCATAATGCACCGGGTCAAAATACTCGCTTCTGATTGGACGAGAGCTCTGGGACGGATTTGAAATACTCGCTTCTGATTGGACGAGACCTCCGTATTGCATCTGCGCATGCGCAGAATGATATTCCTACCGCACACCCAACCCATCAGATGCCCCTTCACGAATGCTTCACTTAGATACCTCACTCGACCCCATTGGTGCATTAGGGGCTCCCCTACATCCCAACACGGCTATTTTCATACACTTGGGCCACCGCGCATGCGCAGAATGCCGATAGTTCAACCCCACACCCAGCCCATCAGATGCCCCTTCACATAAGCTTCACTTTGATACCTCACTCGACCCCATTGGTCCAGTAGGGGCTCCCCTAGCTCCCAACACGGCTATTTTCATACCCTTGGGCCACCGCGCATGCGCAGAATGCCCATAGTTCAGCCCCATATCCAGCCCATCAGATGCCCCTTCACGAATGCTTCACTTTGATACCTCACTCGACCCCATTGGACCATTAGGGGCTCCCCTAGCTCCAAAACGTCTATTTCCATACCCTTGGGTCACCACGCATGCGCAGAATGCCGATATTTCAACCCCACGCCCAGTCCATCAGATGCCCCTTCACGAATGCTTCACTTTGATACCTCATACGACTCCATTGGCCCATTAGGGACTCCCCTAGCTCCAAAACCGCTATTTCCATACCCTTGGGCCACCGCGCATGCGCAGAATGCCGATATTTCAACCCCACACCCAGCCCATCAGATGCCCCTTCACGAATGCTTCACATCGATACCTCACTCGACCCCACTGGACCAGTAGTCAATCTCCTAGCTCCAAAAGGCTATTTTCATACCCTTTGGCCTCCGCGCATGCGCAGAATGCCGATAGTTCAACCCCGCGCCCAGCCCATCAGATGCCCCTTCACCTAACCTTCAATTTGATACCTCACTCGACCCCATCGGACCCTTAGGGGCTCCCCTAGCTCCAAAAAGGCTATTTTCATACCCTTCGGCCGCCGCGCATGCGCAGAATGACGATATTTCAACCCCACACCCAGCCCATTAGATGCTCCTTCACCTAACCTTCACTTTGATACCTCACTCGACCCCATCGGACCATTTTATCTAGGGACTACTTTTTCTCCGCGGAAGCTTTTTCCCGAGACCGAATCACCGCCAAAACCACGGCCAAACCGCATCACCGCGCATGAATACATTTTTTTTTTTTTTTTTTTTTGCCGGAACTTTTTTTTTGCCCGAACATGCCCGAACATGCCCGAACCACGCCGCCATCTTGCTTTACAACATGGCCGACACCCGCCATCTTGCTTTACAACATGGAAGACAACCACCATCTTGCTTTACAACATGGCCGACAACCCGAACACGCCCGAACATGCACGAACATGCACGAACAGTCCCGAACCACGACGCCATCTTGTATTACAACATGGCCGACCCAGTTGACCTCTCCTCCCGCCACGTGACCGCCACAAATGACCTCTACATCCGGGGAAAAAAAGCGCTAGGTTGCTCAATGACCACTACTCTAATGTCACCCATTATAAAATCAAGGTACATGACAATGATTAAGGTCACGATCAGGCCTGACAATAATTCTAGGTGTACTCTGTTGTAGCAGTGGTTTATTATGAAGGGTTCAGTTTTTTGTAAGGTTGGCTATATCTCCACGGGAAATATCGACGGTTGTATGGAACTTGCATCATTTAAGCGTCTAAGCTTTTTTTTTATATATATATTTCCGAGACGAATATATGTAATTGTATGGAACTTGCATCATATGGTTTGCAAACTTTTTGTATTATTTTGTATGGATTATTATTATTTTATTCATTTCTGCATATACAAGTAAATGTGAAGCAGGTATATTTCCAGTAAGAATGGTGTTATGGTTAATAGTTTTTGAGAGTCCAGTTCCCTTATTTGGCTGTATCTGTACCATAGTAATTCATCACGATATTTTATGTATCCTTTCCAGAATTGTAGTAGATAAACCTATAATAATGAGTTTCGCTAACATAACTGATGACCCCGCCTTATCTTGACGTGCATGTATATTGTTTTGAATAAAACCAGATAACGGGGCAAGATCCAAAGAACCCACTAAAGCAACACAATGTTATAATAGCACCACATAAGACAGAAAATGTGAGTTCCATGCCTTTGCCTATATTCACAATAGAGATATAACCAATGTTACGAAAATCTTTTTAATTAGAAGTATTCCCTCTGCTATGTAAAAGCATAATTAAGATACGTTATATGTCAACATTTTGAGCTATCAATACTTCTCTAAAATATGTAAATTTTGAGCTCTCTCTCTCTCTATTTCTGTACCCTAACTCAAGAGTTTGGTCTCCCAGTAGTAGGGAGAGAGCAAATCCAGGTCCCTTTTCCAGGGAGGTAACTCTTGGTTCCCCTTTTTCCAGGTTAAAGGTATAGGGGACGCCACATCGCCTTTCACCTCTGTGGCGCCAGGGGGCGCCACCAGCTCAAGGTCACGTGGAGGTCAAAAGTAGTTCCGGCAACCTGTAACCTTTGTATTCCTCCGCGGACAGAAAGTAGTCTCAGTGGGTTTTTCCCACAATGTCGTGGGTGATCAAATTCTCCGGCAATCTCCGGCAATCTTCAGGGGCGAGAGGGGTCCCTAGTGTACCGATGGGGTCGTATGAGGTATCAATGTGAAGCATTCGTGAAGGGGCATCTGATGGGGTGGGTGTGGGGTTGAAATATCGTCAATCTGCGCATGCGCGGTGGATCAAGGGTATGGAAATAGACGTTTTGGGGTCTAGGGGAGCCACTAGTGGGTCGATGGAGTTGAGTGAAGTATCAATGTGAAGCATTCGTGAAGGGGCATCTGATGGGGTGGGTGTGGGGTTGAAATATCGTCATTCTGCGCATGCGCGGTAGACCAAGGGTATGAAAATAGCCGTTTTGGGGTCTAGGTGAGCCACTAGTGGGTCGATGGAGTCGTATGAGGTATCCATGTGAAGCCTATGCGAGGGGGCATCCCACTGGGTGGATGTGGGGTCGGAATATCGTCATTCTGCGCATGCGCAATAGACAAAGCGTATGGAAATAGACGTTTTGGGATATAGGTGAGCCACTAATGAGCCGATGGAGTTGAGTGAGGTATCCATGTGAAGCCTAGGTGAGGGGGCATCCGATTGGACTAGTGTCTCGGCCGTTGTCCACATTCTGCGCATGCGCAGACAGGGAATTCTGGGAAAAGGGTGTGGACATAGACGTGTTAGGGTTTAGGTGAGCCCCTAATGATCCTATGGTGTCGTATGAGGTCTTATTTTGAAGCTGTCGTGAGGGAGCATCCGCTTGGGCTAGTGTGTCGTTCGTTGTCAATAGTCTGCGCATGCGCAGTCTGGCCGTAGTATAGAAATAGACGTGTTGGGGTTTAGGTGGGCCACTAGTGGGCCGATGGGATCGAATGAGGTATCCATGTAAAGCAGTCGTGAGGAGTCTCCAACGGGCTGGGTGTGACGTGGAACTGACGTCATTCTGCGCATGCGCAGTAGAGAAAGTGTATGGAAATAGACGTGTTGCGGTCTAGGCGAGCTACTTTTGGGTCGATGGAGTCGAGTGAGGTGTCCATGTGAAGCCTATGTGAGGGAGCAACCGCCTGGAGTAGTGTCTCGGCCGTTGTCCACATTCTGCGCATGCGCAGACCGGGAATTGTGGGAAACGGGTGTGGAAATAGACGTTTTGGGGTCTAGGTGGGCTACGAATGGTCCGATGGAGTCGAGTGAGGTATCAAAGTGAAGCATTCGTGAAGGGGCATCCAGTCATGGATGGGTGCATGTAAAATTAGGGGTATGACGTCACTTCCGGTTTGGGTGAATTGGGCGTGACCTGGGAACATGATAGGACATGTACTGACCTGTCTGTGGGGGTTTTCCCGCCAGAATTTCGCTGACGTCTGCGCCTGCATCCGGGTATGCATGAGGGTCTGTGTGTGAATGGGGTGTGACCTGGGAACATGATAGGAATGCATGTACTGACCTGTCTGTGGGGTTTTCCCGGCCCCGGCCCGGCGCGCCCCGGCCGCAGCGCGCGCACGCGTCATCACCGGCAGTGCGCGGGTGAATGTCGGGTCAAAAGGTCAAAGGTCACATCCAGGTCAAACGGTCCAAGGTCTCCCTTTCGGCAAGGCTCGGAGACAATGTTGCGGCATCGATATACAGAGCTTGAACCCCAAAAGGGGATTGTAAATTAACCTGGGAAGGATGGGCAGTTCCATTTGGACCAATCAGCGGTCGAGAAAAAGAGCCAATGAGCGATCGATAAAAGAACCAATGGACGGGTACTAGAATTTTGCTCACGTCTGCGCCTACATCCGGGTACTGGGATGCTTTCGCCTACGTCCGCGCCTACATCCGGGTTCTTGTACACCCGGGTAATGTTTTCTGGACATGGGTGGGTTAGCTTTGGCTCCATTCTAGGCCACTGATTGGCTAATACGGTGTTCAAAGCCAGTTTCATGCATTATGCTCATATAGAAAACACACAAGACAGGGTTTTTTGGTGAGATCTCATTTTTTTATTCAGTAACAACAACAACGTGAGAATCCGGGTACTGGGATGCTTTCGCCTACGTCCGCGCCTACATCCGGGTTCTTGTACACCCGGGTAATGTTTTCTGGACATGGATGGGTTAGCTTTGGCTCCATTCTAGGCCACTGATTGGCTTATACGGTGTTCAAAGCCAGTTTCATGCATTATGCTCATATAGAAAACACACAAGACAGGGTTTTTTGGTGAGATCTCATTTTTTTGTTCAGTAACGACAACAACGTGAGAACAACAACGTGAAAACTGAAGCCCAGAACAGGGGGCTTGTACATTGAAAGAACTGAAGCCCAGAACAGGGGGCTTGTAAACTTAAGCCCAGAACAGGGGGCTTGTGTACATTGAAAGAACTTAACCCCAGAACGGGGATTGTACATTGAAATGATGGGCGGCCCAGTCATATACGAGTACATCGCGGTCCTCGGCCTTGGGGTACTCGTCAAACATCTGTACGATGGTAGATAAGGGTCTTCCCCGGCATCGATGGTACAGGTAAAACAGGCAATATTGTCCGCACACGCTACTGGCCAGGCTTTGCAACGTTTGACTGTTCCAACACCACGTCTCTGTGCCTTGATCCATGAAGTCTGTTAAATCGGGATGGAGGGGTGGCAGGCCGTACGGGTCAAAGTATTCGCCCTGCTGTTCTGTCAAGTACACGCCCACCCAATGTTCACCGGGCCGATCCATCGGGTCCGTGTTGAGAACGTAAGCAGCAGGATACATACGGTCTAATGGGAACACATCTCGGGCGAACACCCCTTGAAAGACCATACGTGTCTCTGGTTCATTCTCCAGCACGGTGGTTATCTGGTCTGTATCCATGTTAGGTGGAGAAGTCACACAGGACGTTGCGTGCCTTGTCCACTTGAATGATGTTGTCAAACTAGGCGTAGCAGATCACATTGACGGTGCTCCGGAGGGCTCGTCCAAAGTGGATTTCCAACCGTAAATTGCCTTGCTTGGCGAGGGCCAGCTGATGGTCGTTCTCTAAGGTGGGGGTCAGATCGAAACAGAACAACGTGTATCCGTTCCCGTAGTCCTCCCGACTGATCATATTCCCTTCGTCCTGGTTGATTTGACCGGTGGCTGTAAACAGGCTCCGATAGGCTCGAATGAAATTCGCGCGCCCAAAGTTCGGTGTTAAGGCCGTGGCTGGGACCTGTTGTCCATCCACATGCAGGGCCACAAAATTGATGCCGAAATGTTTAAAGTCAAACGGGTTCTCTGGGTAGGCTCCGCTGAAACTGGTATTTTCCACACAGGCCAGGATCAATCGCTTGGGTAGTTCCCCCAGGAACAGGTTTTCTTTGTTGGCGCTCATATTTCCAGCAGACACAGAGAACACTTTGGTTTGCACACGTCGGATAGGGTACTGGGCTGGTTTTGTTTCCAAGGCTTTAAGGTGTCCCAATTAAACGGCTGGATTCGGTTTCACTTTTCGGACATACAGGACTGCGTCTTGGATGACAATCTTATAGTCAGCTGCATGCCCGTCTACGTTAGTGGCCATCAAGGCGAAGGTCGGAGGCGCCCGTATCAGTCGGATTTTGATGGGGATCTTGTTCAAGAGGTACCGGTCTTGCATGAAGATGTCTGCGTGCAGTCGACCCATGAGATCCACCGAGACGCCGTTCGCGGTCAAAGCCTTCCGTTTGTTATATCCCACATTGTCGTTCTCTACGCCCATGTGCTGGGCTGTGTCCTGGTAGAATAAAGCGGCTGTCAGTTGAGATTTTTTAGCCTCTCGCCCATGCGACAACAGCGTCTCGATGTAGGCTCGATAGGGGTACGTGTTGGTCGAGTCACTGATGAGTTTGTCGCTGAGAAATATATCCACCTGTTGAAACATCGAGTGCAGCTAGAGATTCGTCGGGCCCACCGTTGCTTGGTCCACGATTCTGGAGCCATCTCCATTGACGATCTTGGCTTTCACATACAAGTATGTATGGGCTAAATCCACATAGGCCGTATCCGCATTACTGATGGTGAACTCGATGGGCCCTGTTTCGTTGATGCTGGACAGCGGGAGATGCTCCACCCATAATCCTTGTTCGGCACTGGTCTGTGTGGGCGGGATGGTCCACAAATCAAATTCACTGTTGGTGGAGGGGCAGGACTCTGCGTGGATCAAGGACATGTTTTAAGAAAAGATATCCTGGGTCTTCGATGTGCGTCGTCGCTGGGTCGGTCGTCGACTGGTGCGTGGCCTCGGTGGTGCAGGTCTTTTATTCCCTACGGTGCGTTGTGCTTTGGCCACTAAGACGCCTCCTGCTTCTTTGGCCCGCCGTTTCAAGGCTTCTTTGGGTGCCGTACCCCCCAAAACATCACCGGCGACTTGCAGTCCACTGCGTACCGCTTGTTTGCCGATTGCTTTCACCCCACGCGTCACCAAGGGCAGGAACGTTTTGACGATGCTCCCGAGTATGTTCCCCAGTCCATGTCCTCGTTGCATGCGTGCACCACTAAATACCGGAAGGCCACCGCCGGCCTGTTGGGCATAATAGTCCATATAGCTGCGTGCATCGCACTCGTAAGGCACCTTCATTATACAAAGTGGGGAGCACGTGCTTGTCGAAAATGAAGTGTCAGCACCACTTTCCCGCGTTCGAATGCCACCGGTCGTCCCGTGTCATCTCTTATATCCACCGTGATCGTGTTGATGTCGGTTTGTCGTACGGGCAGGTAGAGAATGTGGGTGAAACTGTGGGTGACTTGATCTCCATACGTCTTTTTAATGGGGACCACCCGTAACAGAGGTGTGTTGATATCGCCCACGATGTGGTTGTCCACCACGTCCGAGCAGACGTAGAGTCCGTACATACCCGACTTCATATCCATCGGCATCTCGCCATGGTGTTCGGTGGGACCAGCGAACGTCTGTAGATCGAAACCCAGCATTTGCTGTAGGATAGGACTCAGTACGACACTCACGTTGGCGGTGAGGATGATCTGTGCCTTGTCGTTGTGTGCGTTGTAATCGAAGTCCACGTGATTCTTGAAGGGATAGGTTTTGATGGGTTTTGAAACATTTGTCACCTCCCGTAGAGCCTTATAATGCAATAGTCTTGACAGCCCACCCATGAACTCCTTGGGAGTATCGTATTGGCCTTCGGGGAGGGTCAGTCGGGTGTCTTTTCCTTCGTAGGTCGCCTCGTACCACACTTCATTGGCTCGCACGTTGTACCACGAGTAAGGGTATTGGATATCCACGAGGCCACATTCCCAGCGCCCAGGTAAATGCAACGGTTGCGGTAACTGGGGCACGTACTTGGCCAAGGTGTTGTCAGGAAACACATCCAGCGAACTGTTACTGGGTAGGGTGAGGTAAAACATGGCGACTGAGCTGTCCTGCTGCTGCTGTTGGTTTTAATAGGTGTTCCAGGCCTTGGGCGGTTGTGTGCGGCGTCGTGTTCATCGCGGTGACTTGCTACGTGTCACGGCTCTGGAGATGTGGGGTGTCCTGATCAAGGGTGGTTTTTTAAAGGTCTGAAAAGAAGGTGCCCGTTGTGGTGGTGGTGTTTTGGGGGTGACTCCGGTTCCCATTCGGATTCCCAAGAAGGTAGTGGGCCACTCGGCGATTGCTGGGTTCGCTGCATAAAGGCCCAGCGGTGGGGGTTCCCCACCAATTCCTGTGATACATGCATGTCTTTCAAGCCTTGAGCGAAGACCTCCCATCCTCGAGGATCCGTGTGCGACCTGCGTTTACGCATCAGGTCATTCACTAAATCCGTCATGTGGGTCCCGGGGACCACCTGATTCTGTACCAGTAGTTCTCCTTTATCATTCCAAGTCATGTTAGGATTTTGTTTCATCCGTTGTAATACCAGGCCAGCTTGTTTCTTGAACGATGCAGGTACACTCTTCAGCACTTCGTCTTCCACCCACTGTGGGGCTGTGGGTGATACCCCTGGTAATGGCGGCTGTTGGAGCGGTGCTGAGGTCGGCGGTATGTCACGTGGTGATGGTGGTGGTGGGGTAGAGAGGGTTTTGTATTGGTCCATGAACGTCGTGTACCGTTGAAGCGTCTCATTGTACCATTGAACTTTCTCACTGTCGCTTAACCCCGGTCTTTGTAAGATCTGTTGCATCTCTCCATCGAGGGTGTTTATGGTCTTCAACGTTTGTGGGACAGGGTAGGGCGATTGGAGGTTTTGAAGGAACCGTGGTTCGACGAGGACCATTTTTTTCGTGTGGTTCATTGTCGGCCGAAGAGTCCACCCAATACTGGACCCAACACCGAAGCGGCCAACGGTGCTAAGATGGCCCCGAGAAAGCCGCCTTTCTGTAGCACCTTTTTCTTTTGTGTTTGAGGGACCCGCTTCTGGACTAGGGTTCGGAGACCTGTCTTATGCTTGGCCAACTTGGTCTTCTGAGCCGGAGTCAGTAGTACGTTGCCTTTTAACAGGTTGTACCCGATCTCGCACAGACAGCGTACAAGGTCAGGGTCCGCACCGCGTACAATGGTTCGGACCAACTCGGGTGGGGCCGTCTTCAATGCACGGAGCGTGGGAGCGTGCTTCCGTACTCGCGCAGACATCATGTACAACTAATGCTAGAACCCACAACTCTGCTCTTTTTATCTACTTCAGAGAACAGAGACAAAGTCAACCATGCTGTGGTATTAATTCTTTTTATTATCCCCATCATCAAACACACACACCCCAGCTGAGGGAGCCACTGTGGGTGTGTTTACATTATTTTTGCATGTAAACGTGGTGGGTCTCTCCGGGAAAGATTCCAGTCCGTAGTCGAAGGTGATCGGGGGTGGCTTGCTTGAGGTCGAAGAGCATATACCCGTGCTGAGGGGTTGTGGCATCTTTGAAGGCTTCCAACGCAAACGGTGTGCGGCCAGGATACATCTGTCTCGCCAGGTGCAGCAGTTGAGTGGTATCTCTCGGGTTTTTGAAGACCACCAGGTAGTGGGCATTTAAGCTGATATTCCGATGTTCTTTGTTTTTACTGAACAGATTCTGCACAGTGTAGATGATGCTGAGCCGTCGATGATGGCTGCCTTTGGTAAAGAGTTGGGTGACCCGCGCATCCGTCTCCGCCATGAGATCATCCAGAACCACCAAGGTGTCAGGTTCCAAATCGGCCAGGTTGGGTAGGCCTTCCACGAACGTGATGTGGGGCATTGCTGCATACGCTGCCTGCCATTCTCCGTAACACCACACGACTCGGGCAATGGGTGGGGTGATCATGCTGTCGGCGTGTTGAAGGAGCTTCCTGACGAAGTGCGTTTTGCCGGAATCAGTCGGTCCTGCGATGACGCAAGTGAATGGATGCCGCCACCGAGGGTCCATGGTTCGAGGTGTATCCGCTGTCGTGGTAACCCGCTCTTGTAAATTTGGTACGAGTGAACTGGAGTGGTGGTGGTGGTGGGTACAACGTCGGTCGTCGTTGTCTGTTCACTGTGAGGGATGAAATCCGGTGGGTTTTCAGACGTAGTGGGTGTACTTGGTGTAGGTGTGGAGCTTGGTGTGGAGCTCGACGTGGCTTGTACACGGGGTGTGGTGGTGACTGGGCTCGATACGGGGTTGACTGGTGCTATCTGTAGACTGGTTTGACTGGTGGCTGGTGTTCTCAGTTGGTTAAGTAGCGTGCTGACATAGGCTACGTCGTAAAACACACCTCCATACAACACATTCAGCAGGGTTAGCACTATCACCACAAAGCCCACTTGCGCTTTGCGCGTTTTGGGAGACGCTGTGTTCAGAGGCAGCTGCTGTTTGTCCATAGCACCGTGGTCGAACGTGGAATGAAGGATGACGGTAGTGGTGTCTGGCTTTATAGTCGTTTCACCTGGTTGGCAGCAACCCAGGAATTGAAGGAACTGGGCCAGCCTTGCCATTTGACGAAATGAAATAGTTTACCACGCCGACGTTCCGTTTTCAAAATCTGCTCCACCGTGTAGTAGGCTTGCTGTGTTTTTACGACAGGCTGTAATTCCGTCTCGTAAAACGTCCCTAGCAACGGTTCCCCTTGAAGATCTTCCAGTTCATAGACTCGCCGCTGTCGGGGTAGGCGCCGTTTAATCAGGAAGTGCTCATCGCTCCAGTTGGGCAAGTAACTTTTCTCGAACTTGCCCTTGACTTTACTGATCCGTACAGGGTCCCCGACCTTGTACACCGCCTTCGTCGTTCGCTGCGATGGCCTGGGGTACAAGACACGGCGGACTTGGGCTTCATTGCGTTGGGTCACGGTAATGGGGGCTCTCTCTATACTCCGGTGATAGGCTCGATTGTAACCCCTCACCAGTTTCGGGAGAACATCGATGTACCGCCTTGTATTCTTATAGGTGAAATATTTATACATGCGGCCTTTGAATGTCCTGTTGAACCTTTCCACCACGGAAGCCTTGGTCTCGTTGTACGTATGGAAGAAAAACACCTTCTGGGCTTTCAGGAACTGTTGGAACGGTCTGTTGAGGAATTCCGTGCCTTCGTCGGTTTGCAGATACAAAGGTTTGCGCCCGGTCTTGAAGATGTCTTTGAACGCCGCTATGAGATTCGCCCCCGTTTTCGTCCGGATGGGTACCACCCACGCATACTTCGATAGGATATTGATGCACGTCAAGATATACCGATTCCCATCGTTGTGTTTGGCAAAGGCGCTCATATCGACCAAATCCGCTTGCCACTGGGCATCTATTCCTCCCACGATGACCCGGTTCCGTAGAAAATGGCGACGGACAGATCGATGTAAGGTATAGGTGTCTTGTTTTCTTAACCAATCTCGGACTTGGGCACGGTGTATCCCCTGGGGTTTGCCGCTCGATAGAGAGCCGACAATGCACTATAGGCCGCCGGACTGTCGGGACTGTAGTATAAGTTATCCAACACCTTCTCCCAGCGCTTCATGGTGACAAATGATGATGGACCCTGGCTCTATCGTTTATTTATAACGGGTATATCTTGGGCCGGAGTTTCTTTCTGATTTTCTTCGTTGGCTTCCACAGTGTCCATGGTAAATGACCAGTCCAACTCGTCTGATGACCGATCTTCCTCCGTAAGCACTTGATCCACATCTACCACGGCATCTTCCAATGCAGACCATAGATCAAGGTGAAGGGTAAAATGCACTGTACCCCCATCTAGCCGAGCCAATTGAGCAAAGAAAGGGCCGCGTCGGATGTACACATCGTGACACAAGTGGATGAGGTCGCCGTCCAGTTCACCAGACAACACCCGTTTGAATTTGGTCCAGCCCTCTGGGGACAGACGAATGTTAGCCGGGCACGGTTGTGTGAGGTCCGCATCACAGATGTCTCCCACCTCCTCCATGATATCGACCGTATCCGCATAAACGTGCAGGAAGACCTCGGGGGTCAAGCTGAGATACGCCCGTATTATATGCTCCGTCATGGTCAGTACGTGAATGGTACAAGATTTGACTGTCTCTCGTATTTATAGGGAGAACCCCGTGAGATCAAAGGATCGGGTGGTCAAAGTGTAGCCGGGTAATCAATGGCATCGTCGTCTGGTTCATTGCTAGACATTTGTTCATTGGGTTCTGCCGCCGCTTCTCTCAGGGCACGAGCCCACTCCAACTCGTCTGATGACCGCTCGTCCGGTGTAAACAGCTGGTCCACGATAGGCACCACTTTCTCGAAGGCTGTTCACAGATCGGGGTCTAGGGTGAAGCCTCGTGTAGGGTCTTGGTTGCGGCCCAGGCGTGGGAAGAAGTGTCCATTGTGTACGTAGATGGCATTGTCTATGTGGATGAGGTGTCCGTCGAGCTCGCCGCTCAACACCCGTTTAAATTTGGTCCAGCCGTCACGGTGTAACGTATCCGAATTCGATACGGTCTCAGCGCGCGACCAGCAAACATCTCCACGGTCTTCCACGAGGGTGACTTTATCTTCATATACGTGTAACCCCACCCGGGGTGTAAGGGGAAGGATGGCTCGTAGAACTGGTGACATGGTTGACCCAATGACGATCGTTGAATGACGCACACTGTGTCTGACCCTCGTATTTATAGTCAGGTCCCACTGCCAATGCCACAGCGCCAGGGTCAATAGGGCACAGACCAAGACTAGGCCAAAGAGCCGTGGCTGATTCCGGCGTGAGCGCTCGTGGTCCATAGCCCGAGCATCAAGGATGGCTGTCATAGTCCAGTAGTGGTGAGTGATGGCACACCTCTCCATCGAGTGCACTCTGTCGAGGACCGCTTCTGTGAACTCGTTCAGGATCTGGCGTCGCCCTTCGTTGTCGTCGCCATCTGAAAACATGGACCGAACCACTGCCCGTGAGCGAATTAACCACGGTCGCATGCTGTAAAATGCGAGTCGCATAGGGACGGGTGTCCGTCATGGCTCTGAAACCGTAGGAATGGAGTTGTAGGATCCAGAGAGACGTGTTTTATAGACCATGTCACATATGCGTGCCTAGACGTAGCTCTACGGGTGTAGTCCGTGATACGTACTATTCTGATGGGTTAGTCCAAAAAAGAGAGCAACAAGAACAACAAAGATTACCGCGCCGGAGGATCCCCTGGAAAATCTTCTCCACGTCTCATGGTATAGCTCCGGTGAGGCAGGCTCAGCCTTGTGAGGCAGGCTCAGGCTGGTCAGGTCAAGCAGGCCAATGAATGCAGTATTGCCCTAAACATTTCCACTTTTATACACCTACATAGAAGTACCCGGATGTAGGCGCGGACGTAGGCGAAAGCATCCCAGTACCCGGATGTAGGCGCAGCCGTGAGCGAAATTCTAGTACCCGTCCATTGGTTCTTTTATCGATCGCTCATTGGCTCTTTTTCTCGACCGCTGATTGGTCCAAATGGAACTGCCCATCCTTCCCAGGTTAATTTACAATCCCTTTTTGGGGTTCAAGCTCTGTATATCGATGCCGCAACATTGTCTCCGAACCTTGCCGAAAGGGAGACCTTGGACCTTTTGACCTGGATGTGACCTTTGACCTCTTGACCCGACATTCACCCGCGCACTGCCGGTGATGACGCGCACGCGCGCGATGCGGCCGGGGCGCGCCGGGCCGGGGCCGGGAAAAACCCCACAGACAGGTCAGTACATGCATTCCTATCATGTTCCCAGGTCACACCCCATTCACACACAGACCCTCATGCATACCCGGATGCAGGCGCAGACGTCAGCGAAATTCTGGCGGGAAAACCCCCACAGACAGGTCAGTACATGTCCTATCATGTTCCCAGGTCACGCCCCATTCACCCAAACCGGAAGTGACGTCATACCCCTAATTTTACATGCACCCATCCATGACTGGATGCCCCTTCACGAATGCTTCACTTTGATACCTCACTCGACTCCATCGGACCATTCGTGGCCCACCTAGACCCCAAAACGTCTATTTCCACGTCCGTTTCCCACAATTCCCGGTCTGCGCATGCGCAGAATGTGAACAACGGCCGAGACACTACTCCAGGCGGTTGCTCCCTCACATAGGCTTCACATGGACACCTCACTCGACTCCATCGACCCAAAAGTAGCTCGCCTAGACCGCAACACGTCTATTTCCATACACTTTCTCTACTGCGCATGCGCAGAATGACGTCAGTTCCACGTCACACCCAGCCCGTTGGAGACTCCCTCACGACTGCTTTACATGGATACCTCACTCGATCCCATCGGCCCACTAGTGGCCCACCTAAACCCCAACACGTCTATTTCTATACTACGGCCAGACTGCGCACGCGCAGACTATTGACAACGAGCGACACACTAGCCCAAGCGGATGCTCCCTCACGAGAGCTTCAAAATAAGACCTCATACGACACCATAGGATCATTAGGGGCTCACCTAAACCCTAACACGTCTATGTCCACACCCTTTTCCCAGAATTCCCTGTCTGCGCATGCGCAGAATGTGGACAACGGCCGAGACACTAGTCCAATCGGATGCCCCCTCACCTAGGCTTCACATTGATACCTCACTCAACTCCATCGGCTCATTAGTGGCTCACCTAGATCCCAAAACGTCTATTTTCATACCCTTTGTCTATTGCGCATGCGCAGAATGACGATATTCCGACCCCACATCCACCCAGTGGGATGCCCCCTCACATAGGCTTCACATGGATACCTCATACGACTCCATCGACCCACTAGTGGCTCACCTAGACCCCAAAACGGCTATTTTCATACCCTTGGTCTACCGCGCATGCGCAGAATGACGATATTTCAACCCCACACCCAGTCCATCAGATGCGCCTTCACATAGGTTTCACATTGATACTTCACTCAACTCCATCGACCCACTAGTGGCTCCCCTAGACCCCAAAACGTCTATTTCCATACCCTTGATCCACCGCGCATGCGCAGATTGACGATATTTCAACCCCACACCCACCCCATCAGATGCCCCTTCACGAATGCTTCACATTGATACCTCATACGACCCCATCGGTACACTAGGGACCCCTCTCGCCCCTGAAGATTGCCGGAGATTGCCGGAGAATTTGATCACCCACGACATTGTGGGAAAAACCCACTGAGACTACTTTCTGTCCGCGGAGGAATACAAAGGTTACAGGTTGCCGGAACTACTTTTGACCTCCACGTGACCTTGAGCTGGTGGCGCCCCCTGGCGCCACAGACCCCACAGAGGTGAAAGGCGATGTGGCGTCCCCTATACCTTTAACCTGGAAAAAGGGGAACCAAGAGTTACCTCCCTGGAAAAGGGACCTGGATTTGCTCTCTCCCTACTACTTCTCCCCTTGCTCTGAGATGAGCAGATCATAGTAGTCCTGACCAGGATTCGAGCGTCTGAATGATCACATATGTGCATATACAATAACATAACATGTAATATTATGAGCTCTATACATTCACATATATTACACACATAACTACAGTTACTACACATAAGAAGTAACAGACACATTACTACTTCAATTAAATTACAGGTGTCAGGTCCAATATTCAATATTCAGCCGTCTTCCAGTAAAAAAATTCCTCGACAATAATGGTATTTTCGGATCAACAGCAAAGCATTGATAACTTTAAAAAGGAAGCAAATTTTTTTTTAAATGTGGCAATTAGTTCAAATTTAATGACTTTATTCTTGATAGTATTGAAGTTATTAAGACAATCTGAAGATCGTGGTAAAAATAGAGAAAACGAGCAATTACACGCAACATATAAAGGTGGTGAAAATGATGCCGGCATACTGAGGAGAAGACACATGATCACACAGGTTAATATTCTGACTGTAATTACAAGCGTCTAGTTCATCATTCATAATTCAGCCGTCGTCCATTAAAGAATATCCGCGTCCATAATCCAAAGACCTATTCCATATTCCATATAACAGTATTAGCACCAAATTCAAAAACACAATCACAGTACACTCTCAAAACGCAAATGTTAGATTTAACATCTAGAGGGTAGGAGGAGGGAAAACATTTAGAAAGTGTTGGATTCACCACTTTTAAGTGTTAAATGCAACATTTTGAGCTGTTGCATCGAACACTTAAAAGTGGTGAAAGAACACTTTCTAAATGTTTTCTCTCCTCCAACCCTCTAGATGTTAAATATAACATTTGCGTTTTAAGAGTGTATACATAAACATAGGCTAGTTTCCTGCAAGAGAGAAGCGGTCATCAGTTTTCAATGATGCCGAAAAGACATCATGGTGTTCCAAAAATATAAAATCCGTATCGCTGATCAGTATTCTTAATCCATAATAATCGTTTTAAAGTCGTCATCTAGAGAATGATGCTACAACGCATATAAGAGAAGTGGGAAGAGGTGCCGACATACTGACAGAGCCACATGACTTCACAGTATAGTCTTCTGTTTAACCTATTCTAAAGCACATACCAAGAATCTAACGATTCGTGATATGTGTTGTATCTCAGGTACGCTTGTATCTCAGTCACGCTTTGATTGCGACTGTTCATATGAGCACCATGAGGATCTTGAAGAACATGGTATAATTTGTGGGAAGTTTCGACGGAAAGTGGGCTTGTATGGGGCTTTCGCACCAGGATGAATAAAGCATGTGATTTGGCCATTACAAGCGTCTAGTCCGTCATTCATAATTCAGCCCTCGTCCATTAAAGAATATCCGCGTCTATAATCCAAAGACCTATTCCATATTACATATAACAGTATTAGCACCGAATTCAAAAAGACAATCATAGTATACATAAACATAGGCTAGTTTCCTGTAAGAGAGAAGTGGTCAACAGTTGTCAATGATGTCGACAAGACATCATGATGTTCCAAAAATATAAAATCCGTATTGCTGATCAGTATTCTTAATCCATAATAATCGGTGTAAAGTCGTCATCTAGAGAATGGTGTATCTCAGTCACGCTTTGATTGTGACTGTTCATATGAGCACCACGATGATCTTGAAGTACTTGGGTTCATACGGCCCCTAGCTCCGGGTTAAGCGGAATTAGACACAAGTTACGAAACGTAGCGCCATAGATCTTGCACGCTACGTTCGTATTTTGCTATCAGCATGCGATATGTATCGCCAAATTTGAGAAAATTGGAGTGGGGGCGCTTGGTGGAATAGCCCTGTTTTATGAGTTTCTGCAACAACGTTTTGTGACGTTGATTAAAATCGTCACATTTAACACAGGATCTACTAGGCGAGATATCTAAACGTCATATGCAGATCCCACTGGAATATTACTGTCCAGAAAGGGATAGTTTACGATGTCGAAATTGTAATCTATTTTGTCATAAAGTCGACGAGAGAGAATGCCCACTTCATTTTTATAGAGATATCGATCTAAATATGATGTGCCTGTACACCATCATATATGGTGTTATCTGTAGTTTCCTTCAAATCCAGTGAAGGTGGATATATATCCTTCACTGCGTCATTTATATAGCGATTATCCACAGCGAGAAGATCGTCTATATAGCGTTTGGTGAATGAGAAGGAAGGGCTTTGAATGGATCGGTTTTTGAAAGCGCCTGCATATAGTCATATTCATAAGAGAACAGATACAGGTCAGCCAACAGGGGTGCACAATTAGTACCCATTGGAATATCTATATGCTGCTGATATATTGTGTTGCCAAATTTCACATAGATATTTTTAATGAGAAATTCAAGCGACTCTATAAACAAAGAAACACCCCATGAATGATATCTCTTGTATGTAGTAGAGCTAAAGAATGCTTTATGGCTTCTACGATCAGTTTTCTTGAACACAGATACTATTAATGCACTTAGACGGTCAATAAGGTCCTGATGACGGATTGTAGTATACAGAGTCGAGAAATCCTATGTGGATACATGTCTGTACGTATGTGACCTTTAGCATCAAGTTCTTTTGTAAGACATTTTGAGTTTTTCAATATCCACATACATTCAACGCCAGAGTTTTTAGAAACAGTGGCGCAATACCTTTCCCAAAATGCTTTTACCGCCTGAAGGGCCCTCGTCAATAGGGTTGAAAGAAGCTTGGTGGTGCAGCTTCTAGAACCAGCTATGAATCTAGCTTTGTATGGTGATTTATGCATTTTGAGAGTCCAGTATACTTTTGGTATATCGTTATGATTGGTTGGAAGACAAATACCTCTTTCCCTGAGAAACTTTTTGTGATTGTTAAATAAATCTTCCAGAGTAAATGCAGTTTGGGAGTAAGTAGACGTATTTGATGATGATATGTCTACACTCAATTCTTTAACCAGCACCTGGTAATAGTAATATTTACATATGAATATTATATTATTTGGAGCTTTGTCTGCTGGGACTATGACGAATTTACTCTGGAGATTTGCTAGAACTTCTTGCGAATTGAGGTTTCTCAGTACTTGTTTTGCTTGGGGAAGAGTACTTCTGTCAATATGGCGGATTGTTTCAACGACCTTGCTCTTGGTGAGGTCCAGCCAATCAGCGAGTACTGTAGGTTCAACTTTTTCTCGCTTAGACCAATCAATAACGTACTGTTCCAATGCAGACAGGACTATCTTCTGGTCGGCCTTCAGATTTATTCTTCTCGGCTCTCTATATTTAGGTCATTTCATCAGGAGTAATTTCAGGTCCTTATCACTCAACACATCAAGGTCACCAGTCACAATATGTCTGCATGGTGTATAGATAAAGTTCGACGATTCACAATCACAACTGTAGCCTCCTGACGTGTATAAGTTTCAGTTAAACTCCTTGACAGCATTGGAGTAATTGAATATTTTGGTGGCTATAAATTTAGTATACTTATATGAAATGCAAGGAGGTTCTGTGAACTTAAAATAGTTTGGTACAGCGTTGTGTTCACTGGACGATACAACCGAAAATACGCTATATCTTGACATACTTTACTGATTTTTGGTGGTATTATATTTCCTGAAGACGCAGATTGTTGTATATCTCTGGCTATTTGATCTAAAGCTCTCAGAGGTAACGCATACAGAACTGTACGTAAGCTATGTATACTATTGGGTGTGTTAGTTAAACCCACTAAGTAATTTAAAGTGATATGATCGTGAATCATCGAACTATTAAACTTTCGCCAACCATGGCTGCGATGTCTCCGTTGATGGGGTTTAAATAGCTGGGTAATGTTGGATATATTTGAACGGCGGTTTGTAGCATTGCCGAACCCGCTGACATTATCATTTAAACCAAACGGAAACACTGACCCAAGTTCTAGCATCCAGAATAATTCCCGCTCTCGGATTTTTCTCTTAAATCCAAAGGGGGAATCCTTAGTAGATGGATAGACGACGTCTATGATCTGAATACTAAAGTTATCTCAGCCATGGTCGGGTCCAGAAAAATGCTTACCTATAAGCAATTGCTTTTTCCTAGCGGATTTTCTGTGACCGTTCACCCTAAGATTGAGTCTTTGGGTGGTCTTGCCAACATACTGTTGACCACGCTTTTTACAGGAAACTAAATAAATACAGTTTGTAGTAGAACAACTAAGATCAACATACGAGTTAACAGAATATGTGTTACCAGTTAACGCGGAACTAAATGAAGCTGAAGTATTAAAGAGTGGACACGTGAGACATCCACGGTGTCCACATTTAGAAATCTTGAAATTATTACATGTGGAATTCGGTGCTAAACAATCATCAAGCGCAATATTACAAGGTTTGATGTCGTAACCTTGCTTTGCTGTCAGAAATGTATCTGTCATTTGGATTGAAAAAGGTCTTAGTTCATTTCGAACTATTAGAGACTCGGCCGAGGAACCTGCACTAAGGTTCCTCAGATCTGTCTTACAATTATTTTCTTTTGTTACTTTCATTATGAGTGCAGTGATGTGCAGGGGCCCGGCCTCGGGGGCAACTTGTCCACCAGCAGAATCCAGGCATACACGGATTAAAATTACAAGCGTCTAGTCCGTCATTCATAATTCAGCCGTCGTCCATTAAAGAATATCCGCGTCTATAATCCAAAGACCTATTCCATATTCCATATAACAGTATTATCACCAAATTCAAAAAGACAATCATAGTATACCTAAACATAGGCTAGTTTAGCAGTGTTGTCAAATTTAAAGTCCGCACAAAAATGTATGAAAATAACCTATGATAAACATGCCATCAAACGAAGTTTCAAACCTGGTGAGAAGGTACGGGCTTTTCTGCCTATTCCTGGTAATCCACTTAAGGCTAGATATTATGGTCCTTATGTCATTGAAAAGAAATTAAGTGACCTTAATTATGTAATTCAGACTCCTGGCAGGCGTAAACATAAACAGTTATGTCATGTAAATATGTTAAAGTTATACATTGACAGAGATAGCACTAACAGGACTGTACACTCTGTAAGTGTAGTTAGTTCTGACCCTCATAATAATGAAACTCGTGAAAACCCCATGACAGCGGCGAAATTACAGAATTCTGACATTCTACTTAATTTGGATTCCATGTTGTGTTATCTCGAGCCAGCGCGTCAGGAAGAACTTCGAACTCTGCTCAGTCAATATGAACATTTGTTTCCCGATATCCCCACTCGGACTGATAAAATTTCACATGACGTCAATGTCCGAGAGATTCTAATCCAGTGAAGCAACACCCATATCGTTGGAATCCCATTAAACAAAACTACCTGAAAAAAGAGATTCAGTATTTATTGGACAATGACTTCATTGAACCAAGTAATAGTAACTGGAGTTCACCTTGTATCCTCGTTCCAAAGCCAGATGGTAGTTACAGGATGTGTACTGACTAAAGAAAGGTGAACACATTAACCAAAACAGACTCATTCCCTATTCCACGCATTGACGATTGCATTGATAATGTGGGAAGTGCCAAGATTGTGTCAAAGTTTGATCTTCTGAAAGGATTTTGGCAAGTTTCACTGACAGATCGTGCAAAGGAAATATCAGCATTCGTCACTTCGGAGGGTCTGTTCCAGTACTAAGTCATGCCATTTGGAATGAAAAATTCTCCGGCCACATTCCAGCGTCTCATCAACTGTGTGACTTCTGGTTTGGAGGGATGTGAGACTTACATTGATGACGTCATTATCTACATGGAAAGTTCATCTACAGAGAATTCGCGCACTGTTCAATCGACTAAGTGACGCCAAGCTGACAGTCAACCTTGGTAAAAATGAATTTTTACCAGACCTGTACAGACCTTTTGGTCTTTGATATATGTTGGCATTTGTGGGAAGTTGATGCTTGGTCGACTTCGGGCCTTATAGACTAGTCTTTTGTGTTAAATGTCGTCATTTTCATCTGACGACGATACAGCTCACCAATCCCCAGTGTACGAATTGTCACAGCGACACAGCTCACCAATTACCAATATACGAGTTGTCAGAGCATTTCCATCACAACTCTCTAGATTTGTATCTAATACCGCTTATACCGGTGCTAGGGGTCATGTGGTCATGTCATGCAAGTTGCCACATGAACAGGTACAATAAAAGCGTACCTGAGATACAACTCATATCACGAATCGTTAGATTATTGGTACATGCTTTAGAATAGGTTAACCAGAAGACTATACTGTGCCATGTACTCTGTCAGTATGTCGGCACCTCTTCCCACTTCCCTTATATGTGTTGTAATTTGGACATGCACGTGTGACATTCTTGGTCATGTTGTAGGTCAGGGTCAGGTAAAACCTGTAGATGCTAAGGTTAGTGCTATGTAAGACCAACATGTAAGAAATAACTGATGCGTTTCTTGGGTATGGCTGGTCACTACAGACAATTTTGCCCAAATTTTTCAGATATTACTGAGCCTTTAACTCAACTCTTAAGAAAAAGGGCAAGTTTTGTTTGGACCGATGAATGTGAATCAGCTTTTGAAAACCTGAAAGCCATATTCAAGAGCGCGCCAGTTCTTTCAGCACCAGAGTTTGATTCACCTTTCAAACTAGCTGTAGATGCTAGTGATGTTGCTACTGGTGCCGTTTTGTTACAAGAAGATATAGATGGTGTAGACCACCCAATATGTTATTTTTCACGTAAATTTGACAAACATCAGAGAAATTATTCTACAATTGAGAAAGAACGTTTGGCAATGATATTGGCTTTACAACATTTTGATGTTTATGTTACTTCTTCATCATTGCCAATTACTGTATTCAGTGATCACAATCCACTTCTTGTCATAAGTAAGATGAAAAACAAAAATCAAAGATTGTTGAGATCGAGTTTGATGTTACAAGAATACAATATTGAAATCAGACATATTAAGGGCAAGGACAATTTGATTGCTGATTGTTTGTCTCGCATATAATGTGCATGTGTTTGTCAATATTTTTGCTGTTGTAATATAGATTTTGTTTGCAATAATGTTTTGAATTGTCAAGAAAGTTCCAAATTTGAAACTTTCTTTTTTAAGAGGGGGAGTGTCATGGTATTGTAGTGTATTATTAGACATTTTGGATGTTTCTGGAATTTAGGGCTGAGGCAAGCTTGTTTACGTACTATTATGTGGGGCAACCACTTAGAGCTTTCTGGAAGACTATTGTAAATTGTATCTAGGTCAGATGATGCGGTAATGCTGTGTATTATAGAAGCTTCTTGATTGAGAGAATGATCTGGAATGCCTCATAGAATATAAATAGCGCGTCACTCGGTCATTCAGGAGGAAATTCAAACTGGCGTTTTATGTGGGTCTGTTATACTGTGTTACTATCTGGATTTACCTTTGCCTGTAACTACGGACTGCTGGATTATTTACTCCTGTGTATTAACTGTTGGCTGCTGCATAATCTACGCTATTTGTTAACTGCTATCGGATATTGGAAATTTACTGGGACTGTGTGCAACTCAGCAGTGTTGGATTTACCATTATTCAGAAGAGTGATTTGTGCGTGTCAACAAGGACTGTAAAGTGTACATCGGTATAGCATTGAACAGTAAGACTATATTTCATACATCTATTTTTTGTATTAACCTTACTTAAATTGTATATGATTTAGGTATTGTAAATAAAAAATTGATTGTTAATCCTTGACTTCACACGTCTTTCTGTTACGGTAAAAGCTGACGTAACACGGGTAATATTGAAAGTAAATCTGTTGTGTATATACACTGTATTGCAATTTATATCCTTAATTTTATACAATAGCCCGTATTTAATAACTAAAGTGTGCCCCCGTGTTCGAAGTCTATAGCGTGGAGAGGGTCAGTGGTGGAAGAGGGAGGGGAGGTTACTATAATGTTTAACATGTTTGATACGATTTCACCAATTCTACTTACCTGCTGCTGGAAATGAAAAAAGGGCGAATACCAGATATTGCAGATATATGCAATCCATGTCAATTCTGCTCCTTTTTTAAATCTCTTATATCACCGAGAAACTTACGATTGACGAGCAATCTGTCGGACAACACTCTAGATAAATATTTTCTGATTTTCACTCATTTCTGTGTATCAATGCATAAAGCTGCACGCGGACATCCGTTCAGCGAACGGTGACACGACGAAACTGGATAGATGTGTACTCCCATGAAGATAAAAACCAAGGTCGTTCAACTGAAACATTGTCCCTTCAAGTCATTTCAATTTCTTTATTAAACGTACGGCCTTGTTAAAGCGGAACAACCGTGTTACCACTATATCCACTCAACTGCAAATTATGTCTGTGTGAAATAAGCAAAGCTCATTTGCATACCAAACAAAATAAAAGACTGTGACGCACATTGTCATTTGTGTTTGAGTTATTTGGGTAATTAGGTTGATTGGTGAAGAGTGGAGGACATTTCTTCGCTCGGTCGACCCATCCCACCAAATCAACCAATTAACCAATTAAAAACGATAACGAGCCCCTATGGGAACTATATGTCTATGTAGTAGCTAAACGAATTACTTGTGAACAAGGACATAGGTCCGGTGAGAGGACTGTGAAATCGATCAACTCGGTTCTATAACACAGGCTGGTTGTAATCGAGAGTATATGCCGTCATATTGTGTGTAGGAAGAGAGACTACATATAATACTCTAGACGCAACCTCTGCTGAACAACAAACAAAATGTGTATTGCCTAGATGAGACAGTGGTGCTGGTAAGCCCTGAGTTCATGAAGTTTTCTTAAGTACAGAGTCAATTGTAAAACGTGCTTCTATGAAATCAGTAAATCTCCGTATATATTTTGACGGGTTGGTACAGAAGCGGATCATCATATAATTGAAAACAATTAAAATGGATCCCATTCTATATCCATGTCGTGTATAACATTTTTCCCACTAGCTGACGAAATTCCAGTCAGTTGGATTAAAGACAGACCTATGACACTTCAGCCACACGACGCATAATCCCCACTTGACGTCACTAGACAGTTCTTGCGCAAAAACAGCAGGGGTTATGAAAGTGGTCTATAAACCTTGGGATAAAGGAGACGATGACCTCACTCCCCTCCCCTACTCGATTGCAAGTTCAAGAGGCGACCGCACATGAAAACAATTCCCCATTCGCTCTCACTGAGCCACTTATTATGTAAAAAAATGTCCAAACGAATGAAATCGTCTAGTTTGACGCCTTTTTACATGATACGAGACGATCGGGAGTCTTTTGATGGATTTTTTTTATATGCATATGTTTGACGAACTATGGACGCACATGCAGACATCTGGCAATATGAACTAAAACAGTCGATTTTTAGAATGGAAAATGTACGTCAGAAGAAGCTCAATGTACGTCGCCTGAGAGCTGCGGAACATTTGTGATGGTCTTCGCTGAGGTCCCCGTGTCCATCATTTAATATACAGTCAGTAGTTTAATGTAATGTTTTGGGGATTTAAAAAAGAATCGTGAACCTCGCAAAAATTTGCTAAGGGACCGTTCATTTTTACCAGGGGTGGGTCGGGGGAATCAAGATTTAGGGGGGACCAACATTTTTACAGAGAGAACACCTGTATTCAACCCCGGCCTATTTCTGTTACACCAACAATTTGGGAACATGAACCCATCACCATGTACCTCCTCTAGGCCCTGGTGGGGAATTTGAGTTTATTTTGTTCCTGCATATTTTCAGCTGGGTAAGAATGACAAAATATAATAATTGCCTACTGAACTAATCTCCCATAAACATGACTAATCCCCCATAACTCCAAGTATACCTTCGAAGACTGAATGAATATTACATAATAATCTAGTCTTTTAGTTTGGTTCAACCCGGGTGGGAAGGTGTATCATTGACAGCAGTATAAAATGCGGGGGTCATTAAATGCTAGTTTAAACATGATTTAATTCAGATATATCCAGATTGTGTTGATCATGTTTTACAGAATACAGTACAACCTAAACAGTTAATTTGAAGAATTCATACTCTTCCCAAAATCACATCTCATCTCGCTGTATAGAGTAGATCTAATTTGTACATGTAATATTTTCATACATATAAATAGAAATTCAGCATTTGTCTTCTCTCAGTATATATATATGACAAATATATGAACAAGAAATTCTGTACGGAGTATTAAAAAAAAATAGTTTATGCGTTTTCGATTGAATAAAGATTCTAACCGTCAAATATGGTGAATATTCTATTTTTTTTAGAGGCATGGGATATTTAAAAAAATACCCACCGTCCATTATCTAGATGTATCAGTCATTCAACATGGAATTTCGGATAAAAGACACTAGACCTTTCTTGGCGATGTTGAGTTCAGACAATTTCAAGGAATGTTGCATCATCCGAACGCATGGCACGATCATACGTATAGAAACTTCTGCTCGTAGCCATGCGGTAACGGGTGCTATCTGAGTGTAATAGGGCGTTTCCCAAATGGTCACATCCGACTGGTCCCGTTACATCCGACATCGGTGCAATCACATTCATACAACGAAGACACACCTCCAGAAAGCGATCGATTGAAATGATCCCATGGTGGGCCTCGAAGTGCCCCCATCACAAAATAAAAAGCATATCATTTTCTTGTGGTCTGCCGCCGATTTTATTTTGTTTTCAAATATGTTAGGCCGTTTGTAATATGATTTTTCTTAAGATAAACAAAGAAGCATGCTCCACTAGAGTGAGAAATAAAATAGCTAATTCTCACAACTTCGTTTTGGTCCCACGTAGACTCCCCCAGTCTTGCGCCTCGTGAAACTGACATGTCTGCATGTCTGAGAAATATTTGAATACAGATAATTTCATTGGCTCGTTTAAATGGGGCCGACATTTGACCTCATGCTTTGGGAACAACTTTCGAACTGGATTATCTCCCTCTAGATAGATGGCGCCGGGTGAAATACATGCCGAATCACAGCGATGATCTAAGGGTAGTGTTAAGTGAAACGTGAAATGCCCTTAGCAAGCTAAGATGGGAATGTTGTTCTGTGTGCTACATGTAAAATCCAATCGTATCTTGTGAATTATCTTTCTTGGAGTAACAGTGATATTATGTTATCCCAAGAATAAAAGATAATAATTGTATTAATATTATATATGGATGCATGGGATACTTATATTGCAAAATATTAAGTAGTTTGTCAAAAATCAACATGGAATTCGGGGAAAAAAGATCACAATTTTACTTATTTACTATTTAGTTTACCTATATGCTGAAAGCACATAAACTACATGTATGCTCACTGAACGCCACAAGTAACCTCAAGATTACCCTTCCTCGAACCATTAAAACAATGGGGCAGCTGAATTCCATAACATTATTTCAACATCTTGTAATATTAGTCAGAGATGAACGCTCTTGCGTGTTCGGTAAGTGCTACAAATACTTTCTGACAGTGTGTAGCTACACGGTGAAAAGGGTGCTGTAATTTTACAGCAAAAAGTGCTGTTTTCAGTGTATTTTTACAGGATACCCCAATCTGTATTTTTACAGCATATGCTGTAAAACAAAATTGTTGTAATTTTACAACCGTGGTAGTATTGTATGTTTAGAACAAAAATACAATTAAATCAACAAGAATTGTTATACAAATCCCTGGTTGGGTTAAATATAAATTTATATTCAGCACCACCGATAATATGAGCAAACATATTTTCTTCTATCATCCTACACATCACATTTGTTAAATGGTGCAGTAGACCAGTATATTAAATCAAACGCGCGCGCACCCCCGGGGACTGAACCTTGGCAGGCAAACTCATTATCCCTCCTTGCACATTTGAGATAATGTTCCCTTGGCGTATACTGCGTATATTATATATGAAACAAATCTGGTATACGAAATACAACTCGACAATAATTTAGCGATATTTCTACTGAATGTAAATATACAGTAATAATCGTACTATAATTTTACACCCGGATAATGTTACAATACAACGTTGTTGCCCTTCACTCCAATTTATGCTGTAGTATTATCCAAAAGATGCAAACCTACACTGGTTGTGTATAATGCTAAGCTATGAACTGTAATTTTGCAGTTGAAACTGCTGCTTCTATTTAGCAGTCAATTTCAATGTCACTTTTACAATACTTCCTACTGTAACTTTACAAACATTTTTTACAGTGTACGATCGCAGGCCCATCAGTAATTCTGAGACTGATATTTTCAGATATATTTACATTTGAACTTTCTTTCATCATGAAATGTTTTTACCGTATACTGACTGATACCATATGTGCATGCCTTGTTTTGCACCCGCCTCATAATTGACGTTAAAGAAGATTTTACTTTGGTTTCACAATAAATTGAATTCAATTCAATATTGAAACGTCCCTTCTAGACAAATTTTTTAAATTTCAGATGCAAAACGACGCGTTCTGGTGCATTCTGATAGTATATTTCGAAATTTAGCATTAGATTTTCTTAGTTTAAACATATTTAATTGCCTCAATAATAGCAATAGGATTGGTTCTAATCAACTTACGTGTCCTCTCATAAATTACATACAAAGATAAATAATCAGGCGGCAACACAGACATTCAGTTCTGCATACAGACTTTCATCCACGTTTATGTGTTAAATTTGAACTTTTTTTTGTAATGAGATAAAAATAAAGTTTTCTTGAAAATACATATTTTAATAAGTCAAAAAAAAGCACACAAGAAAACTATGCTCATACCAGTAAAATCAAATACAGGGAAAGTAAACCGTCCATCAGGGGAAATGTCCGAAGGGAAAATGTTCGCCAGGGGAAGTGTGTGCGCTCCGATTCTCTTCATTTTCCATACAAATTAAGCTACGGCCCTGGCATAATGCGAGACAAGGTTGTTCGGAGGTTGGATTCAAGATTGCATGCCGCCCGCGTATGGTTGGCGCTATTGGACAGAATTTCACAAATAACCATCGGGTTAATTCGATTTAATCCTAGGGTTAAATCGACCAATTGTAATACATTTTCTAAACCCCGGATTATATTCATTTAGTTCTCGGACTAAATGATTTAGCCCTCGGGTTGATTTGATCCAGTCCCGGACTATATGATTTAACCCGTGGACTAGATGATTTAACCCGCGGACTAGATGATTTAGCCCGCGGACTAAATGCACTTAACCCTAGGTCTAACTCGATTCACTTAGGGCTAAATTGACCAATTGTAATACATTTCCTAAACCTCGGGTTATATACATTTAGCTCTCGTACTAAACGATGTACATGTAGCCCTGGGGCTTGAATATTTAAACTCCAAAGTGATTGATTCAATCCTCGGACTGAATGATTTAACCCGCGGACTATAGATGATTTAACCCGCGGACTAGATGATTTAGCCCGGGGGCTGGATTATTTAGCCCGAGGGCTAGATTGTCCAATCAATTGTGCGTTTCTAGACCGCATATTGCACGTACCAATCAAGTGCATGTTTAGGAGGTCGGTCACAACAAATAATTCAGTACATCTGTACACAGGCTTTTTTCGGTGAACAAGACTACGGCCGTATATAATATGTAGGCATATAGGCAAACATGTATTTAGGGAATGCGCCATGGTGTGTCTCAACCAAATATCTATTGAGAACGTGTTGTCCGATAGTTTGAGAAATAAAAATTGTTGTCTTCTAAGACTTATGTAACTGGTGCAAGGCATATCTATACTAGCACTTTTTGTTTGAAACATTGACTGTTGAGGTGATAAATCTTCTTGTTCCTTAAAGGGAACGTAAACTCTGGTGAACCGTGCATGGCCAGTTAAAGCTTTTTCCTCATAGAATCCAAATCGTGTATCAGATATTTTTTTACAATTTTTTCAAAGCAGTACTAAACGTTTTAACTTCGTTACACTGGAACAACATAGAGGCCTCCATGTTTGAAGAATCGTGACGTCAGTGGACACTAGTTCTTCTGTCTCTGGAGGTAAAAACGCGTCAATTGGAGGTGCAGTATTCGAGATCGTAGCTTACAAACATGAACGAGGATGATAGTGCGACGTGTCGGGATTACCTGGTACATTGTGAAGCCAAATGCAGAGCAGCCCGGCATCGTAGAATATCTGCTAGAATCAGGCCGTATTCTACATCAAAGCTAATCTATAACATTGCCTCTGTTAGTCGGGGAACGGAGGAGTGCATGAAAACGACCATATGCGGCCATGTTATCTCGACGCAGAGAATGTCCGATGACGTAGGAGATTATCGGCACAACTGAATTTCGCGCTTTCCCATTGGATAAAAATCCTGCTCAAAATAAACATGGCGGCGCCCCCAAGAAATTCCAAATCACGGTATTTTCTATGTTTGCGTCTGTCTCATTCATTGGGAAAAAATGAGAAAAAATATTTGTCCCGATTTTTTTAATCTATCGGGACTCTTGTATAATTCCCGCGGTGTTTTACCGCAGAGTTTACGTCCCCTTTAAGGCGGATTTATACTCGATAATCCTATATATATATTAATCAAATTTCAGCTACCCCTTGTCAGTCTGTTGGCGATTTCTCCCCAATGGCTTGGAGTACGGTCATGAAAATTCACCCACTTGTCAATCTCTACACGAGAAAGGTTTTGAAAGAAGAAAAATGAAAAAAAAATCAGATTTACATTTATATTGTCCGTAATTTTAGTCTGGGAATGTCAATGGAGCTTGATCCAGGTAATTTTAAGAACCCCAAATTCAGCGTCAAATCGATCTACAAGTGTCAAACAATTGTGCTGGACCACTATTTTCCCCATACTGCGGTGAAAATATTAACCAAGTCCTTCTTAATATTAATTTTTCATTTCATATTTCTTGGGGGGTTTTCGGCTGTATTGTTTGACACTTGTAGATCAACTTGTCGCTGCATTTGGGGTTCTAATATTTAACTGCAGTGGTTTCAGCCCGATTGACATTCCCATTGACTAAAATTACGTACAAAATGAATATAAATATTAAATTATATTTTTCCCCTTTTCTTCTTTCAATATCTTCTTCGTATCGACATTGACATGTGAGTGAATTTCAAGACCATTGGGAAGAAATCGTCAAAATGCTGACAATGGCTGGGAAAGTTTAATTAATCGGATTTTCGGGTATAAACGCGCTGCCGCCCTTAATACCATACAAGAAGAGTGATACGTTTATAACAACGTTTTGGCGAAGTATAGCAGGTACATTCATGTGGCTTTAAATTTTGCAACACAGAGAAGATTGGGGACGAATTTCACTTCATGTTAGAATGTCCTGGTCCATGTAAGTTTCGTATTAAGTACATACCCAAGTATTATTTTACATATATATCACCAAGTTGAAATTTTCCATTATTCTTAATGTTCAGAGATTTTGTTACCGACAACTGATTGATTTAGCCAAATTTATTATCGAGGCTGGAGTTTCAAAATTTGATCCTTTATTTATTTATTTTTATTTCCTGTTTAGTTTAAATTTTGCGTCCAACATCATTTGTCGTCCTCCATATTTTGTAAGCAAATTCAGTTCCTGTGATACAATTATATATACCGGTGATATGTTAGGTTTCTGTGATACAGTAGGCCTATGATTTGTAATACTATTATGCTTGGTTTCTGTGATACACTTATTGTACGTTTTCCAATCTTGTGTAAAATTATAGTTTCATGGTGAAACAAATTGTGGCCGTATCTGTAGGTACAAATTCAAATTCTTTATTAGGCACGAACACAATTTACATTGGTTAAAGCCGCATAACAAGACATAAAGAAACACAACCATATACAAGGTAAAAGATATGTGATGCAGATTAAAATCCACGAACTACACACCGGGATGACTCCTATATTGAGGGAACTCTTCTTTTAAAACTTGTGTACAAATATTTAGCGAACAATCTGGTGAATTTATACGAGTCACATCGAAGGAATTTAGAAAATATTGAGCGAGCAGGATACTTTTGAACATCGATGTTTAAATCAGTAAAGAGTTGACGTCTCAAATCCTCATTATTTGAGCAACACATTACAAAATGAAATTCATTACCAACAGAGGTCACGCAGTACTGGCAAGTACGCATTTCTCTTGGAATTATGGGTTGGTGATAACGACCTGATTTAATTTCTAAAGTATGATTACTTATCCTTAATTTGATAATCAGCACACGTTGATGTTTAGACAAATTAAAAGTTAAGTATTTTTCAAAACAATATTCATTTTAAAGTTTAGCATAAAAATCCATTTTATGATTCAATGGACTAGACATCGTGCTTCGCCAGTCCTGTGTGAACTCATCGATAACACGTCTGGAAAATGTACGATGAAAGTTACCTACATCCAAGAAGGATTGTTGTAACCACACATGATAAACCCGTGTACAGATAAGATTTTCTATGATTTTGTCACAGTATGTAGAACTCCCATGCAGGCTCGGAAAACTGGAGACAATGCTGATAAGCCTGTTTCACAAGCCTGGAGTTCGGCAAATTAACAAGTCTACACCAGTATTCCCGTTAATCTTGGCTTGTAGTGCCATGGGAATTCTGCCCAATTCTGCCCTTACAGCAGAATTACACGCCTTTTTGTTCATCCCAAGAGTAAACTTGCAAAACTTGGTATGAACGCCTTCAATTGGGGAATATTCATGAATATCTTCAACAGCCAAAATTTCGGAATTATATAAAAGAATTGGTTTGACCACGCTATCAAAAATCTGTGTGTACATGTAGTCCTGTATAACTACCAGGCCTGGTACATTAAAGCCTATAAGTGAGCAGATTACCGCCGTAAAACCGATGATAGCTTATCCACAGGGGCTCGTTACCGTTATTAATTGGTTAATTAGGTTGATTATTGGGGGGGGTGTCGAGGTAGGGAATACATGGGCATTTATTCCCTACCTCGACCCCCCCCCCCTGTAATCTACCTAATTAACCAATTAACAACGGTAACGAGCCCCTGTGAGCTTATCCAGCTGCTCTCAATGTGAAGAAAACACAAGCAGGGTTTAACCCATACATTCAGTATGTGTTTACACTTTACTGTTATCATGTCAAAGTGTTATTACTTGACAACGGGCAGTCATTTGGGGCCTGAGACTGACAGCCAAACAAATAATGCAAGGATCAAAATGATCAAACGCGCCAACTTTATACCACGTGGCCATCTTCTAAACTTGCTCTTCATTGGCCCATGCAATATGCGGTCTAGAAACGCACAATTAATTGGACAATCTAGCCCTCGGGCTAAATAATCCAGCCCTCGGACTAAATCATTTAGTCCGCGGGTTAAATCATTCAGTCCGAGGATTGATTGAATCACTCCGAGGGTTAAATATTCAAGCCCGAGGGCTAAATCGTTCCGTCCGAGAGCTAAAGATATAACCCGAGGTTTAGGAAATGTATCACAATTGGTCAATTTAGCCCTAACTAAATCGAATTAGATCTAGGATTAAATGCTTTTAGTCCGCGGGTTAAATAATCTTATCGAGGATTAATTCAGTCAGTCTGAGGGGTTAAATATTCAAGCCCGAGGGCTAAATCGTTCAATCCCAGAGCTAAATGAATGTAATCCGGGGTTTAGGAAATGTATTACGATTGGTCGATTTAGCCCTAGGATTAAATCAAATTAGCCCTAGGATTAAATCGAATTAACCCGAGGGCTATTTGTGAAATTTTGTCCACTAGCGCCAACCACACCCGCGAAGCGCCGAAAGCAAGGCATATTGTGTTTCATTTTCGACAGATTTTTCGGCTTTAGAACTGTCAATTTTCCTACCAATAGTGTATCACTACAGGGGTTTATTTATCTGTATACTAAAATTTAAACATGAAGAAAATCCACAGTCACTCGCACTGTGTTACTTATTATGTAAAAATATGTCGAAAACAGAAATGAGATCGTCCAGTTTGACGGCTATTTACATGATACAAGACGATTGGGAGTCTTTTGGTGGATTTTTTTTATATGCATATGTTTGACGAAATATGGGCACTTCAACATGCAGACTTCTGGCACGATGAACTAAAACAGTCGACTTTTAGAATGGGAAATGTACGTCGAAATAAGCACAAATCAGACAACTCACCTGATGGCTGCGGAACATTTGTGCTTGTCTTCGTTGAGGTCCGCGCATCTATCATTTATAACCGGGCCCCTGCAGTGCAACAGTTACATTACGAGCTACCTGCCAAGGTGACTTTTGGGTTACAGCACTTCGTTTCCCGAGTGGATCTGTGCGACAGGACGTGGCGTGATCGTAGTATGGAGGAATTATCATTCTTCTAATAGAAGTGCCGAGAAGAATCACCCACCACACTTCGTTTTCTGCTCTAACCAACTGGATGCATGGGGAGGACGGAGACGGATAAATTTCTTCTGCGTAGTTGAAGGATTTTACAATTATGAAAAGAACCAGAACTGAAAGTACGCTCTCCATCGCCAAGATCGGGAGCGGCTATTGTAGATCTGTTTTCCGTAGATCTGGGCTTCAAACGGCGGAAGGAAGTTTGCAGGAAGGCTAACATATCGGTAGTGCCCGCCTACGAAGCTGCGTCATCATGACATGAAGGAATCGGACGCATGGCTATATATCGGTCATCCAATTTTGCGCATGGACAAAAAATGCTGAAACAAAATTAAAATAAATACAAACTGCTTCACCCCTGGCCTATACTATATACAATAAAATGTCGCACATATGATGAATAAACATTTAGAGATGCATGTGTTTCACAGTATTTACATTGATATACGTTCATGAAACCGACAAGAATCGAATGACCATCCTAGAAAATTACATGCAAAGTAGATCTGCATATGCTATTAAATGTGTAATCATCCGCATGTGCGAGCACATTTCATTGGTTTCAAATCCTGCAATTTGCCCACGTTTCTATAGTCTAGGAAATATTATCAAACATCCATTTATCATAACCATGTGTAACATATGCAAATAGTCATATTTAGCATCTATGTAGTGCACGTTGCAAATATAATGAAATACGAAAATGCAATTACATGAAACCTAGCAAGTTCATACGTTTTATGTTCAATTTCACCAACTCGTCATCCATATACACTGTTATAAATCACGCCGTAAATTCACAGTTAAATGTACTGGCAGAAAAGGTGCCAGTACATTCAACTGTAAAATTACGTTGCACCGTATTTTACAATTACCGTTTTTTAACAGGCTTTGAACTGTAAAATGTTGCACCGTATTTTATAATTACCGTTTATTGACAGCCATTCAACTGTAAAATTTGGGTAGCCCTGTAATTTACAATTACCGTTGTTTTAACATTCTTTAAACAATACAATTACGTGGCACCCTTGTCTACAATTATCGGTTCCGCGGCAACGTAGGTCACTGGAAGGCCGAAATGGCCATTGCTCTTCGTGTTTACAAATGCGATCACCACAAGCTTCGTAAATAACCACGAACGAATCTGTGCCATTATTACACGAATAGTAGGATATAACTCCAAGTCAGATAAAGCTTGAAATGTGAAGATGAATAAAACCAAAACCAAACCGTACTAAAGACCGAAAATTCAAGTTAGCCGCTGCGTCCGTCCCAGCGCGTGTTCTGATAATGCTCTGAATTTTGTATCGTACAACGCAGGTGTCGGATGTTTCCTGCAACTGAGTGTTTCGTGTGCAAAGATATCAACCTCCTTTCAGAGAAAACAAGAATTTTATGTTACGTGTGTGCGCAGTATACCCATTGCAGTTGATGTCAACTGAAATATCACAGTTCAATTTACAGATTAATGTGTTTACGACTGAATGTACTGTAAACTCCAACATACATTTACTGCGAAATAACGGTAATTTATAACAGTGTAGGAAAAGTTTCAAAAATATACAGATTTAATAATGCCAGTGAAATGCAGATAAAAACCATTGATTTTCAACGTACATTACACGTATATGGAAGAATCGTATGTACAAACATATATCACAAGTTGGTTACATACATCATGTCCATATGCCAATGACCTGGCCACTGTATGGCGAAGCTATGGCAAATATTTTCATTTGCTTATATACGAACGGACTTGAATTTATTTTAAATCCGACTATATAAAATCCTTCATCACATGTGTTAAATGTAACTAAAGTATGACATACTCAATATGTTCAGTATGGTATTCAAATGTTAAGTGAATGCAATTATTTAATTTTCTTCAACCTACTATTCAAATGTCTGTGAATGCGACCATTCACCAGGGCATCAAATATAAGTAAAACTACATATTCACTACGGCAGATCATCCCTCGTTTGCAACCAATCAAATCAATGTACATCTCAAACATTCCATATGGTATGTCATATTGCTGAAATTAGGGGCTCTCCAAGCTGCACTGTACAGTTAAATTATTATAAATATCTAATTACACCATATCGAAAATGTATTACAAATGAATGCAAATCTCGGACTCTCACATACCTGCACCATACATTTAACATACATGATAAATGTACAATTTTCTGTAGTGATCGGGTCTGAATGTGAAGTGCCGAGGAAAGCTTTCCTGTGGCGACATATGGTTGCTTTTTAGTCGCCAGAAGTCGTCAGCTTTTCCCACCTCTTACATATCGCTCCGATTTAGGAAATAAATCTTATCTGGTTCAAAAGATAGGCTTTTAATGTTATATTGTGCGATAAAGCTGTCACTAAGCTTCAAGTGAAGTTTAAAAGCGGATGATCTATGTCAGTATTCAGTACATGGAAAATGAACGGTGTTGGAGATAACACGATAACGTCTTATTCCACCATACACAGATTCACCCCTATTATTCATATGCTGATCCTGCACCAGAGATCTCGGGAACAAACAGGCAGGCAACCAACACCAGAATTTTGGAATCACAATAAAATATTCTTTTATTACAATGTTGACATATAGGCATGGATATCATCACATCTCTCTATCTCGCTGTCACACAAATGAATAAAGAAGGATATATATCTCTTGTTCTTCTAATTTACTCTAATTTACTCCACGTATAAAAGCAACTGCATCTACTTCTGTTGCTATGACGTACTAAGTGCATAGAAGCTAGGGAATCCACTGATTTGATTAATGTCCCTCATTAGTACCATTGGAGACAGGCTGCAGTCGAATACTTTTACAATTATGATTAAAACCAGAACTGAAAGTACGCTCTCCATCGCCAAGATCGGGAGCGGCTATTGTAGATCTGTTTTCCGTAGATCTGGGCTTCAAACGGCCGAAGGAAGTTTGCAGGAAGGCTAACATACCGGTAGTGCCCGCCTACGAAGCTGCGTCATCATGACATGAAGGAATCGGACGCATGGTTATATATCGGTTATCCAATTTTGCGCATCGACAAAAAATGCTGAAACAAAATTAAAATAAATACAAACTGCTTCACCCCTGGCCTATACTATATACAATAAAATGTCGCACATATGATGAATAAACATTTAGAGATGCATGTGTTTCACAGTATTTACATTGATATACGTTCATGAAACCGACAAGAATCGAATGACCATCCTAGAAAATTACATGCAAAGTAGATTTGCATATGCTATTAAATGTGTAATCATCCGCATGAGCGAGCACATTTCATTGGCTTCAAATCCTGCAATTTGCCCACGTTTCTATAGTCTAGGAAATATTATCAAACATCCATTTATCATAACCATGTGTAACATATGCAAATAGTCATATTTAGCATCTATGTAGTGCACGTTGCAAATATAATGAAATACGGAAATGCAATTACATGAAACCTAGCAAGTTCATACGTTTTATGTTCAATTTCACCAACTCGTCATCCATACAGGAAAAGTTTCAAAAATATACAGATTTAATCATCCCAGTGAAATGCAGATAAAAACCATTGATTTTCAACGTACATTACACGTATATGGAAGAATCGTATGTACAAACATATATCACAAGTTGGTTACATACATCATGTCCATATGCCAATGACCTGGCCACTGTATGGCGAAGCTATGGCAAATATTTTCATTTGCTTATATACGAACGGACTTGAATTTATTTTAAATCCGACTATATAAAATCCTTCA
This sequence comes from Hanleya hanleyi, assembly GCA_036873755.1. Lineage (NCBI taxonomy): Eukaryota > Metazoa > Mollusca > Polyplacophora > Lepidopleurida > Hanleyidae > Hanleya > Hanleya hanleyi. The sequence continues at coordinate 26,357 of JAVTVY010016038.1, read as the reverse complement.
TCACATGTGTTAAATGTAACTAAAGTATAACATACTCAATATGTTCAGTATGGTATTCAAATGTTAAGTGCATGCAATTATTTAATTTTCTTCAACCTACTATTCAAATGTCTGTGAATGCGACCATTCACCAGGGCATCAAATATAAGTAAAACTACATATTCACTACGGCAGATCATCCCTCGTTTGCAACCAATCAAATCAATGTACATCTCAAACATTCCATATGGTATGTCATATTGCTGAAATTAGGGGCTCTCCAAGCTGCACTGTACAGTTAAATTATTATAAATATCTAATTACACCATATCGAAAATGTATTACAAATGAATGCAAATCTCGGACTCTCACATACCTGCACCATACATTTAACATACATGATAAATGTACAATTTTCTGTAGTGATCGGGTCTGAATGTGAAGTGCCGAGGAAAGCTTTCCTGTGGCGACATATGGTTGCTTTTTAGTCGCCAGAAGTCGTCAGCTTTTCCCACCTCTTACATATCGCTCCGATTTAGGAAATAAATCTTATCTGGTTCAAAAGATAGGCTTTTAATGTTATATTGTGCGATAAAGCTGTCACTAAGCTTCAAGTGAAGTCTAAAAGCGGATGATCTATGTCAGTATTCAGTACATGGAAAATGAACGGTGTTGGAGATAACACGATAACGTCTTATTCCACCATACACAGATTCACCCCTATTATTCATATGCTGATCCTGCACCAGAGATCTCGGGAACAAACAGGCAGGCAACCAACACCAGAATTTTGGAATCACAATAAAATATTCTTTTATTACAATGTTGACATATAGGCATGGATATCATCACATCTCTCTATCTCGCTGTCACACAAATGAATAAAGAAGGATATATATCTCTTGTTCTTCTAATTTACTCTAATTTACTCCACGTATAAAAGCAACTGCATCTACTTCTGTTGCTATGACGTACTAAGTGCATAGAAGCTAGGGAATCCACTGATTTGATTAATGTCCCTCATTAGTACCATTGGAGACAGGCTGCAGTCGAATACTGTTCAATAGTAGTCCGTGTTTTCTTGGCTGGCTATATTTTCATGAACGATCAATGGAACTGTTAATGTGTGGCTGCAGTTGAATACTGTTTCATTAGTAGTCCGTGTTTTCTTGGATATCCAAGATTTCTTGGATGATCAGTGAAACTATAAATGTATGGATGTAGTTTAACACTGCTTCACTAAGTAATCCATGTTTTCTTGGCTGTCCATGATTTCATGGACTATCACTGGAACTGTTAATGAGTGGCTGGGTAGAGTACTGTTTCAATAACCCACGTTTTCTTGGATGACCACTGAAACTATTAGTGATGACTGTAGTAGAATACTGTTTCAATAATCCATGTTTTCTTGGCTGTCCAAGATTTCTTGGGTGTCCAAGATTTCATGGGTCAGCCCAAGATTTCATGGAATAATGATCAGTTTTGTAATTCTCACTATTCCGAGACCCAATTAATTCTCCCAACCTGGTTTCTTTGTTATCTGGCATTTAATAGGCTTCTTTACATTCAGTTTGACAGTCACTCCATGAATTCTTGGAATGTCCCAAGTACTTCAGAGAGTCAAAACAGCAGAATGAAACCAAGACACTGAACCATTATTATCTCGACAGCCAGTAGCATTAATTCCAATGTTTCAGCATACCTCTGGTAAATTCCTGTCAGCTGGAGCAGTCCGGAGGAGTCTTCAAAGGAGAGCTGTGGACTTGTCCGTGGTATTGGACCAAGTCCCCGAGAAAACCGAAATTCCCGCTTATATGCACGTCAGCACGCTATTCTCGAATCCATAATGTTTAAACACCAAAATCACTCAGTAGATAAATCTATGCACTGGATCTACAAATTCACTGCATGTTCATAACATATATTAAATATAGTTTACACAGTGATATAGTTTCACCCAAGATACTCTTCTAGTTTTATCTGAAATAAAATATGAACGTCTGGTTCAGAGAGTATCACTATAAAAACAACATGGCTGCCTCCGTGCAGAGAGGAATAAACTTTGCAACTTTTATGATCAACAAGTGCTGAACTACACCAAACCACTGTTTGTCATGCAATGCTAAACCAAGGTAATAGATTATTCTAAGTTCGTTTATGCGTAAAGATCATTTAACTCCATTAATTCAAGTTAAACAGCACAAAATCCATGACGATGTGGTTAAACGAAGTATTTCACTACAACAACGACATGCAAGTATAAACTATAGACAGACTGCAGATAACCTCAAAATACTCGACACCACGGGTAATTATCTGTAGTGAACTACAATTAATAGAACCACAATCAGAGAACACCAAGAGAAATATTTTATGGATAACAATTTGTAAGTTTAATTAAAACAATGCAAATTTAAACAGAGTAAATTTGTTGCTTGTCTCACTATCCCCCACTTAAGGTGAAAACGACACCTTAACCTTAAACAAGCAACAAACACAAAACGCATGTACAGTTCCCAGTTCAATGAAACTTCAACACTTCACATATTCGGTCACATAACCAAGTTCTCTTGCAGTTCAAGATGTCATCTGGAATCAAACACTAATAGTATTTCTCAACATCTCAGTCAACACAGTTCATTAATTCATGTGACAGTTAACTTACAACTTCAGACAATGACGATCCTTGAAATATATATCAGGTACCACACAGATAACTGATCTCGGCATCGAATATACATGATAAAAGCACTAAAATCACGGCAATACATATCACAGTCCACAGAAATCTATTACATCACAGTTCAAGAGTATCAAGAAAAATCACTTCACACTACTCCCGGTCTCTTCGAGGAAAGAATTCCCTGGGTGGAGTCTGTCGATCTTTCCTGGGCCAATAACCCTGCTTCCTTTGAAATGGGTAGGAAGGGGCCTGTCTCCGGTCCTCATTCCTCACAGGACTATCGGTTCGTGGGCGTTTCTTGGAGTCCTTCACATCTGCATGTTCCTGTTGGGGTACTGCTCTTGTTGGCCTCTCAAAAAGTGGTTTGGAGGTCTGCCCATCGGTGTCCCCTGACTTCAGAATTTTGTGAACCAGGCCCGAAACTTGGCCTCCACTCTTCTCGTCCTCTAACACAGTCTCAAGCTTATTCCCAATAAAACGGAACCCTTCAGCTTGGAGTTGTAAGGCGCTTGTTAAAGCAACCTGAGAGTCCAGGACTCCTTGTACAACTGCACGCACAGTGTCAGTTTGACTATTGAGAGTCTGGTCAAGGGTTTCACCACTGTTGAGAGGTCATAGGTTGACTTTGTGTGCCTACTCAGATCTACTTTCAGGCCAGACAGTGATGAGGTAAAACTATCCAAAGTATTGATCAGCTGGCCTTGGGTATCTTGCATACGTTTCACTTGAGCAGCAACCTAACTAAGATGAACATTTGTGGCTGTCAGCTGGGTGACCAGTGGTCGCAGATCTTGTTCAGGTGGAATCCGATGGTTTCGAGCCCTAGTGGAAAAGTGACCAGCAACAGCATCTACTGTACTGCGTACAGTGTTTTCCATCAAGTCATTGACGTCCTTAATCGGAAGAGACGTCTGAAGTGGAATTGGAAGTGACTTTTCTACTGGATGTTTCTGTATGACAGAAGATTCACCAGGCGTAGAATGTAGAGATGATAGCAACTCAGCCATTTCCTTTGCACTAGGATGCAAGTCCAGTTGATCTAGGTCTGTTCCTCCTGAGCACCTACAGCTACATTCCTACAATCAGGAGCATCGCCACACATATTGATGTTCTTAAGTCCTGGATCAATTTTCTCGAACAAACTACGGGTTGCTGAGATATCACTTACTGCTGGTACTGCTACAGTACTGCAAAGTGGATCCTCTAGGATAACATAGTAACCGGGGGATTCTGATTGGACTTGAATAGAGTCGACCGCGGTTCTTAACTCTCGTGCGTCGTCTAACTCCTTCTGCAATTCAGGATGACGTTCCAGTAAATCCATCATGCCACGCAGATCAATCTTAGGGAAGGCAACTATTGATCCATCAGAAGTTGTGACAGTTTTAAGAGGAGATGACTTTCTGTGATTGGGATCCGTTCCAGAGGCTGGTATAACCTCAGCAACAGTGTTCTTCGAAACAAGTTCTATCATCACTTGTGCCGGTTTCGTGACATCCATATCCAGTGCCGGTTTTGTTGGCTTTGGTCTCTCTATTGTAGCTGCTTCATGGTTAGATGCAGTACTCCGTTCTGTATAGTACATCAACGACTCTTCATTGGTTAAGCATTTGGCATCTGCGGGATTCAAAACGTAGTGTTCCTTGGTACCTCCTGTATATGTACCCTCATCAAATCCTGGATGTTTAATTTGTAAATGTCGACTTATCTCATCCTTCTTTACACCCCTCTTCCCACATGCCAGACAACAGAAAGGAACGGTTTTTGGGGGACATGAAGCAGGACGATATGGCGTACCATCTGAATTCGGTCACCCCTGTAAATGCAGTGAGCACACTTCATAGCTGGACCACGCCTTTGAAGGCTTTTGGCTGCTTTGTCGCAGTTCTTCTTCGCAGTGACCTGGGACGACATGGCACACTGTAAGGAAATCAGTATAATCAGTTACAGCATCATCAGACAGTACCATATTGGAAGGCTGTATCAGTGGTCATCCAATGAAATCTTGGGGTTGGTAGCTATGATCCCCTCCCGTTTAACTTTATCCAAAGCCCGTTTCGCCCACTTTAGCCTAGTGTCTCCTTCACATGGTTTGAATGTGTTATGGTGCACTAGTCTTTTTGTACCCTTTGCATCTAATTGTATGACGTAATCTAGGTCGCTCAACCTCTGTACGATCACATATGGGCCAGCATACCGTTGCATCAGCTTTTGACTCATGCCTTTCTTCCGTAACTCCTGAAAATACCACACGTATTCACAGGGTTGATAGGTATAACGGGTTGTTTTAGAATCGATCTGCTTTTGCCGTTTTGCTGTAGTTTTAAGTCGATTCCTTGCTACATCATGAGCATGTTGCATCCTCTCTTTCAGCTTGTCTACGTAGACTTCTCTCCCCAGCATTAGTAGGTTAGGTGTTAACCCTGTCTTTTCATGAGGTGCTGCACGGTATGCAGCTGCTAGACATCCCAAGTGAATGTCCCAATCCCTCTGCTCACCCCTTGAGTAGGCACGAACCATCCGTACCAGTGTTCTGTTAAATCGTTCAACTTTACCATTGCACTGAGGATGCCGCTGAGATGTCTGTGTTTTTCTAATCTCTAAAAGTCTACATAACTCGGCAAACAGCTCACTACGATAGTTTGATCCCTGATCAGAATGCATGTCCAAGGGGCATCCGAATCGACAGATGACTTCATTTAAAATTTTCTGCGCGCAGGTTCCTGCTGTCTGGTCTGGTACTGGTAACACCTCCACCCAGTTGGTGAAGTGGTCAGTCACAATCAAGACATACTTGTTTCCACGTGGTGTCTCAGGTAGGGGTCGGAGAATGTCTGTTGCCAACCGATCCAGTGGTGCGCCAACTCTCATGTCGCCGAGGGGTGCACATGGCATGCGTGATGGCGGCTTACTAGCACTACACACATCACATTTCTTGATCCAGTTCTCTACATCATCACGGACACCGAACCAATAGAATCTCTGAAGAGTCTTTTCTTTAGTCTTCTTGCGTCCCAGGTGGCCAGACAGAACAGAGTCGTCCATGTGCTTCAAAACATATTCCCTCATCGACCGTGGTACTAAAAACTGCCAATGTCCACCACTGACATCTTTGCGAACAAATCTTCGAAAGAGTACTCCATCGTTCACGATTAGATTATCCCAATTATTCCAATAATGGCGGGTAGCTGGGCTTGTTGCACATACTTCAGCACCAAAAGACCGTTGACCACTCTCATGTCATTTTAATACTGGACCTAAATCTGGATCTTCAAGTTGCTTCTTCCGCAAGGTCGTCATAGTATACCCCTGTATCCATGGGGTTTCTGTCACACTACAGATGACATCTTGCACCCTCCGAGAAGCATCTCTCGGTAACAGAACAGAAAAACATCTTCGCCAATCTCGTACAGCCACCAATGAATGGTTTCAAACATGTTTTCCAGCATGTGAATCTGGGAACTTGTGGTACTCTAGCGTTGTCTATTTCAGGCCTGTCATCTTCACTTTCATTCAGTTCATGTTGACTCCACCAGTTAATGGCACGGAGGTTCTCAATGGAGAGAATACTCAAAAATGATAACATGACACTGACAAGGTAGGTATATGTCTTCTTTATTGGCATGATTACTATCTTCCAGAGTTTCTGATCCTGTTGTCGCTTGACCACTCGGCTTACTGTAATCTCTCTCGAGATGAGTGAGCTGTCCATGTCCACTGACCTTTTGTCACACTTTGGGCATGGTCCACAACTAAGCAGATTCGCATCTGTTTCATCAGGGCATACACAATGCCATGGATTCGGGCATCTCGACATGGCATCAGCATTACCCCATGATTCTTGCCTGCCCGAGGTTCAATCTCGAAGTCAAAGGCCGAAAGAATCTCAATCCACCGAGCAATTCTGTTCTTGGGCTCTTTTAGACTGAACAACCACTTCAATGCCTGGTGGTCAGTTCTCACTAAAAACCTTCTACACAAAAGGTAGTGTTTGAAGTGTTCAATAAAATACTTCACTGCCAATAACTCTCGATCAGTGACACAGTAATTTCTTTCTGCTTTATTCAGTGTCCTACTGCCATAAGAAATTACTCTTTATCTTCCATCCTGGATTTGTGACAGCACAGCTCCTATGCTCACATCACAAGCATCTGTGTCTAGCACGAATTGGCTATTCTCCTTGGGGTAGCCCATGATATCTGGGCTGATCAGGATCGCCTTCAGATCTTCGAAAGCTGTCTGGCATCCTGGGGTCCATTGGAAGACATTATTCTTCTTTGTCAACTCAGTAAGCGGTTTAACAATCTGTGAAAAGTTTTTCACGAATCTCCTGTAATAGTTACCCATTCCCAGTAAAGCACGGACTTTGCATTTCTTGGAGTGGGCCATTCCACAAGTTTCTTTACGTTGTCCGGATTAGGCAAAAACCTCTCCTGTGAAATGATGTGTCCTAAAAATGTGACCTGTCTTTTTGAACAGCTCAAATTTTGATGGGTTCAGCTTCAATCCAGCATCTCTTATCCTGGTAAGAACCTCACGCAGTCTGTCCAGGTGTTCGTCGAATGTCCTCCCAAACACAATCACGTCATCCAAATAAATGAGACACTTGGTCCACTCAAGTCCACTCAGAGCTAATTCCATAAGCCTCTCAAATGTTGCCGGCGCGTTGCAGAGATCAAAGGGCATAGTGCTATACTCGAACAAACCATGTCGTGTAACAAACGCTGTTTTGAGAACATCCTCTTTCTTGACAGGCACTTGATTGTATGCCGATGTTAAGTCAAGGGTCGAAAACCACACTGCTCCTTCCAGGGAATCAAGGCAGTCTTGAGTTCGAGGGAGAGGAAAAGCATCCTTCCGTGTGACAGCATTAACGCGGCGATAATCAACGCATGGGCGTATTGTTCTATTCTTCTTCCGCACCAGAACTATCGGCGAAGCCCAAGGTGACATCGAAGGTCTTACCGAACCTGCTTCTGTAGTTTCTCAATGGCTGTCTTTTCTTCACCCGCAACTGCTAGTGGAAGTCGTCTCGGAGGCTGTCTAATAGGCTTAGTTTCACCAACATCTATGCTGTGCTCTACAAGGTGTGTCACACCTAAATCACACTCGTGCTTGGAGAAAACATCTTGAAAATCATTCAACAACATTGTCACATCTGGTTGTTTTCCACCGTTTCTTCATACAGTGACGAGAGATGTATTGGGATATTAGTAACACCATCATGGTTGCCCTTAGGTGATGTTGCAGCTTCAATTCCCCTAGTGACTATACTGTGAAGCCATGTGACTCTGTCAGTATGTCGGCACCTCTTCCCACTTCCTTATGTGTTGTAATTTTTACCTGTATATGGCGAGATTCTGCTGGTGGACGTTTCGTCCCCGAAGCCCGCCCCCTGTACAGACCTTTTGGTCTTTGATATATGTTGGCATTTGTGGGAAGTTGATGCTTGGTCGACATAGGGCTAGTCTTATAGACTAGTCTTTTGTGTTAACTGCCGTCATTTTCATCTGACGACGATACAGCTCACCAATTCCCAGTGTACGAGTTGTCACAGCGACACAGCTCACCAATTACCAATATACGAGTTGTCAGAGCATTTCCATCATAGCTCTCTAGATTTGTATCTAATACCGCTTATGCCAATGCTAGGGGCCGTGTGGTCATGCCATCCAAGTTGCCACCTGAACAGGTACAATAAAAGCGTACCTGAGATACAACACATATCACGAATCGTTAGATTCTTGGTATGTGCTTTAGAATAGGTTAACCAGAAGACTATACTGTGAAGCCATGTGATTCTGTCAGTATGTCGGCACCTCTTCCCACTTCCCTTATATGTGTTGTAACCATATACTTCTTGAATCTTTGGGGTGTTATTCTGCAGAACAAGTCTTTTCACAGTATCAACATTTTCTACTTCAAGTTCAACTTCTTTCTTGGCTGCATCTTTAACATCTTCGGTCCTCACAGCTTCTGCAAACCCCACAGTTTCGTCTTGTTTTATGGAATTATAGTCAGGAAACGGATTCAAGACCCTGACTTTTACAGTAGTATGATCTGTAATATTCACCAAATATGGCGCTACAATCAAAGATTGCGCCTCTGTAAAATGTGGCAATGTCTGTATCAGGACTCCATAATCATCTGTTTCATTCTCGGCTCTATCCACGGAAACATCAATCATCATTTCTGTCATTCCAGGAATCACAAAATGATCTACCTAACAGATGATGACGGTATTTGCTCCAATGGGATGATCACGTTCTCCAAAATCATCTGCCCTTCACTCAGCAACAGGTCAGCAGGTCCACTTCGTCCCTTTTGCAGAATGTCTGTTCCCAGTAGCACATCATCTTCAATGTTGGCGACTAATTCTCGCTCCATGCGAAGAGGTCCTAGAGATATTTCAGCTTTTCCCTTGTAGTCCAATTTACTGCCATCTGCACAGGCCAGTCTTCTTTTACCAGTCTGTTTCAAATCTGGTCGCTGGTTCTGTGGTATCTTGGAGTAAATATGGTCAGATAGTGGCTGTAGCTCCAGTATCCACGGTGTATGTGACATATATTCCCTGCAAGGTATCACTGATGTAAACCCCTTCATACCTAGGCTTTTCCCTCCGTATGGTTTCAGGGTTAGGGGTCAGACTCTCCAGGTTGACTGTGTTATCCGCAAATATGCTGTTGGACGGCCCTGTTTTACTCGGGACCGTCTCTTGGCCTACTGAGCCTATCCCTGGAAGTTTGATGACTTATATGTCCTCTGTTGTCCACCAGAGGCTGTATTCTGGAAATATTTGTTTTCGCGACGCTGGCCATTACCTCGATTAGGCATAAACGGTTTGGCGGAGACATTTAACTGCCCCGTAACCTGATAGGTGCAGTCTCTAATGAAGGGATTTCCACCACATCGAAAACATCATGTGAACTGTTTCTGTTCTGCAATTGGCTGAGTTGGAACAGTAGTCTTATTCTGGGGTGGTGTCTGCTGAAACATCTTTTTGTAGGTACCCGGCTGTTGTGTGTTCTTTGAAAAGGACTCAATCTGAGTTTTCAGAGAGTCAAACATCTTCGTGAAGTCTTCTCGCAGCTTTACTACTTCAGTTACACAATTATCAGGCTTTCCCTGGCAGGTGTTCTGTTCACTGCTGATCCCTGCTTCCTCAGGCTTGTCCTGATTGCATTTCTTCTGACCACGTGTCTGTATGGCTGCTCGAACTCCAACTTGTGGCTCAGATGGGGACTCATCGCTATCATTGTTGACTAGGCTAACTGGTTTCCTATTTCGTCGATCCTCATTAAAGCCAGTTCGACGCTGTGTTTCCAAAAAATCCACAACCTCATACACAGCTTCATCCACATTTCCGGGTTATGTAGTCGACATGAAACCGGGCTTTTTCATCACTAAGGCCATCCATGAATTTTCGTAGTAGATCTTCTCGCCTTGTTTCTCGGTCTCCGTTTGCATGAGCTTTGTCATACAACCGTTTAAGATCTGCTGCATAATTTTCTGCACTTTCCCCAGCTTTTTGGCCACGGTTGCTGAACTGTGCTCCAAACCGTTTTGCGGTTTCCACCTTCTTGAAACGATGATTAAGCTCATCTATGAGCGAACTGAAATTATTTCGGACATTCCTAGAGAGCTGCCCATAGACAAACTCTCCAGCTTTACCTTGAATTCGCGGTAAGAGCTCGCCAAGTTTATCTGCAGCAGTCCATCCCTTCAGTGCAGCTACATCCTCGAACCGATTATACCAGACCTCCCAAAGTTACCTGTGAATGGAGGTAACTTGGCATTATGGTTCCTCACTTTTGGTACAAGAATATTAGTGCTAGATGGTGCTTCATCACTGGATGAATCACCATGGGAACCTCTGGATATTGAGAGCATATCTGGCTCGGACACAATTTCGGTGGTCAATTTCGTTCCTGGTCCCGTTTCTGATGTCACTAGCATAGCTGCTCATCACCTTAGTTGCTATACTAACTTCCTTGATAACACCAGTTAAAGTCGCTGCCAACTCTGCCATAGCTGCTTTCAATACAGATCCGACTGTATTGGCTACTTCCTTCTGTAAATCTATTTGATTTATCCCCAGATGTTTCATGCGTCTGCCCAGCGTGGGTAGGAAGGCCCACTGTATTCTGAGTAACATCGCCCAAATCAGTTATAGGTATACTGGATTTCTCTATAGTTTTCAAGGTATTCTCACGATGTAATGCGAGAACATTGACCATGGACGACTGTGCCTTCGATGATGCTGTAGTGCCAAATGCTCCATCCTCCTGGATTTCATCTGCACTTTCCTGAGTATCAGCTTCACTCGCTGTGTTACCGATATCTTCTACCAGTGATCTGCCAGATCTCCTTCGTCTACCCCCCGTAGCTGTCTCTCTAAATACCCCGTCTCCATAGCTTCCAAGTAACTGTAACTCTGTAAGTCTCTGCGTATAGACTGAATTTCCGCTATTCTCACCACTAGGCTTCACTTGGTTCGTATCACTGGACCCATTAAGAAATAACAGGTCCCATTTCGGGCGTCAAAATAATGTAGCGATAAAGCTGTCAAGTGAAGTCTAAAATGCGGATGATCTGTGTCAGTATTCAGTACATGAAAAATGAAGGGTGCTGGAGATAACACGATAACGTCTTATTCCACCATACACAGATTCACCCCTATTATTCATATGCTGATCCTGCATCAGAGATCTCTGGAACAAACAGACAGACAACCAACACCAGAATTTTGGAATCACAATAAAATAATCTTTTATTACAATGTTGACATATAGGCATGGATATCATCACATCTCTCTGTCTCGCTATCACACAAATGAATAAAGAAGGATATATATCACTTGTTCTTCTAATTTACTCTAATTTACTCCATGTATAAAAGCAACTGCATCTACTTCTGTTGCTATGACGTGCTAAGTGCATAGAAGCTAGGGAATCCACAGATTTGATTAATGTCCCTCATTAGTACTATTGGAGACAGGCTGCAGTCGAATACTGTTTAATAGTAGTCCGTGTTTTCTTGGCTGGCTATATTTTCATGGACGATCAATGGAACTGTTAGTGGCTGCAATTGAATAATGTTTCATTAGTAGTCCGTGTTTTCTTGGATGTCCAAGATTTCTTGGATGATCAGTGAAACTATAAATGTATGGATGTAGTTTAATACTGCTTCACTAAGTAATCCATGTTTTCTTGGCTGTCCATGATTTCATGGACTATCACTGGAACTGTTAATGTGTGGCTGGGTAGAGTACTGTTTCAATAACCCACGTTTTCTTGGCTGACCACTGAAACTATTAGTGATGACTGTAGTAGAATACTGTTTCAATAATCCATGTTTTCTTGGCTGTCCAAGATATCTTTGGTGTCCAAGATTTCATGGGTCAGCCCAAGATTTCATGAAATAATGATCAGTTTTGTAATTCTCACAGTTCTGAGACCCAATTAATTCTCACAACCTGGTTTCTTTGTTATCTGGTATTTAATAGGCTTCTTTACATAATTTTGGGTAGATAATATAGGCATAGAGTCTTACTTACATTCAGTTTGACAGTCACTCCATGAATTCTTGGAATGTCCCAAGTACTTCAGAGAGTCAAAACAGCAGAATGAAACCAAGACACTGAACCATTATTATCTCGACAGCCAGTAGCGTTAATTCCAATGTTTCAGCATACCTCTGGTACATTCATGTCAGCTGGAGCAGTCCGGAGGAGTCTTCAAATGAGAGCTGTGGACTTGTCCGTGGTATTGGTCCAAGTCCCCGAGAAAACCGAAATTCCCGCTTATATGCACGTCAGCACGCTATTCTCGAACCCATAATGTTCAAACACCAAAATCACTCAGTAGATAAATCTAGGCACTGGATCTACAAATTCACTGCATGTTCATAACATATATTAAATATAGTTTACACAGTGATATAGTATCACCCACGATACTCTTCTAGTTTTATCTGAAATAAAATATGAACGTCTGGTTCAGAGAGTATCACTATAAAAACAACATGGCTGCCTCCGTGCAGAGAGGAATAAACTTTGCAACTTTTATGATCAACAAGTGCTGAACTACATCAAACCACTGTTTGTCATGCAATATCTAGCCAAGGTAATAGATTATTCTAAGTTCGTTTATGCGTAAAGATCATTTAACTCCATTAATTCAAGTTAAACAGCACAAAATCCATGACCATGTGGTCAAACGAAGTATTTCACTACAACAACGACATGCAAGTATAAACTATAGACAGACTGCAGATAACCTCAAAATACTCGACACCACTGGTAATTATCTGTAATGAACTACAATTAATAGAACCACAATCAGAGAACACCAGGAGAAATATTTTATGGATAACAATTTGTAAGTTTAATTAAAACAATGCAAATTTAAACAGAGTAAATTGGTTGCTTGTCTCACTAGATGTGGATTTTTTTTCGTACAACAATGTGATTTGTGGTTTTTTTTAATACCGTAGTTAACCATTTGAAAGAGCTAATTCGGTGGTATTGACCTTTGTGACTGACCCTTGTATTTATGGCAAGGTCGCCTTGGTGGCAAAAATTTGGAGCTAGAAGGAGATAACTGCGGGCTGTCACGTGACCAGGAAGTGACCTTTGACCCCTGTCCACCATTATTAATATCCGGTATTATAAAAGTGGATCTTTGCGCATATTGACCTACTTCCGATAGGGTGCGCCACCAGTCTTGTGACGTCACTACCAGTTTCGGAGAGAACGTAATTCGACATTGTGCAAGGTTGGACTCACACACACCCGCCCACACACACACGCACACACGAGCGCGCAATGCGGTTCAGTAGTACACCAGTACATCTCGGTCCTCGACTTGGGGGTAGTTGAACTGAGTGTGGTAAAAATAGATCACCAGCTATCGTGCTATAAAAAGGAAGCAGCCTGGCCTTTTCATCCGACACTCAACCACCAAGATGTTCACTTATACTACGTGCTCGAAATCATTCACTCGTCTGCACGACTTGCGCCGCCATGAGGCTACCAAGCACGACGGAACCGCCCGGTATAGCTGTACGATATGTACACTGTCGTGTCAATGCCCGGATCATTTACAGCGCCATGAACGTTCAATTCATGGGCCACCCAAGCGTCCATGCGAGGAATGTGGTCGGCTTTTCAAACTGACCAGTCAGTTGCTGCGACACCAACGCACACGACACCCTGTTCCCCAGCCACGTTTGCAGGTAGAGGAGCCCGTAGGCACCAGTATCGAGACAGCGAGAAATCCCACCCATCGCACCAGGGCCGATGATGATGTCGCCCTAATTCAACAGTCAAATTCCGACGGCAAGACCTTGGGCCAGATTTTGTACGACGTGGATGGCAAAGTACACTTCGCGGACGACCCCATAAATGTTCCTAGCGATCTGTTACACGAAGACCATCCAGTGAGTGACATCTATCGGCGCCATTGGCCCATGATCCGGCACTGTTTCCACTATCATCGCCCTATTCAAGATATCTACAATTTCCGACTGACCGACCTCGCCCGTCTACGCAGCTACGTGGAAGCCATCATCAATGACTAACCTACGGCCTTCAAATTAAACGTCGTTTTCGGGTACATCTTACGCCATAAGTTGACAGATAAACTGCGCTATTTCTATTCCGGTGCCAACAACCAAGTGTACGACCATCCTTTCGCCATCATTAACCGGGCGTCGCTAGAGACGATGCTGGAGAAACTGGACACCGTGGATCCCTTGGAATGGGAACAACGGACAGTGGAGAGGGCCACCAATGTTACGTTCTTCGTGGCTAAGCTGATCGACCACCCCCTCGGATGAACGGATTCACCCTGACAGGCACTGATGAATACCATAACATGCCGTACATACTCTATATATCTACATGCTGATCGTTGACTTGAGCTCTGTAAACACTTGTACGACCTATTCAGACCAATATTGGTCCATCTCGACCCCATAACGTCCCTTCCAATGCCCTTTTCCCACAATGCTTTGTCTGTGTATGCGGGCCATAGCCTTACTTCCACGACACACCTACCTAGTCGGAGTGTACTCTACGAGTGCTTCACTATGACACCTCCCACGACCCAATCGGACCAATAGGGTCCCTTAGTCACTCAAACACACTCTCACGCACGCCCCAAATGACATGTTTCGCTACTACTGCCCAACTGCGCATGCGTAGCACGATGCGACTACCGACAAACACCATACCATTCGTCGTCTACAAGCCGAGAGCTACAAGATGACACCGCATACGGTCCATTTGGACCACGGATGGTCCATTTCTACCCCAAACACCTTCCTTCACAACCCCAAAATGCCCACTTTGGCTATTACTCCTACTGATGACGTCACCAACGACGTCACAGATGACGTGGACATCCTTCAAGTCGTGGTCTACACCCCGAGAGCTACAAGAGGACACCTCACACGACGCATTCGGACCAAGAATGGTTCCTCAAGCGCTCAAATATACTCCTGCCCACCTCCAGAATGACAACTTTACTTACTACACCCCAAATGCGCATGCGCAGATTGGCGCGACTTTCAATGAAAACACGCTAGTCAGACTCTATCCCACGAAAGCTTCACTAGGATACCACAACCGGGCCATTTGGACCAAAGATTGGTCCCTTGATTGCCCAAACATGCCATTGCCCACGCCCAAAATGACATCTTTCGTTACTACTGCCCAACTGCGCATGCGTAGCACGATGCGACCATCAACAAACACCATACCATTCGTCGTCTACACACCGAGAGCTACAAGTTGACACCACACACGATCCATTCGGACCAAGGATGGCCCATCTCTACCCAAACACTTCCTTCGCACCCCCAAAATGCCCACTTTGGCTACTACACCTACTGATGACGTCACCAGTGACGTCACAGATGACGTCGACATCCTTCAAGTCGTGGTCTACACCCCGAGAGCTAGGACAACTCACACGACACAACTGGACCACCGATGGTCCCTCAATCGCTCAAACACTCCCCTTCACACCCCATAATGCCCTCTTTCGCTACTACTCCTACTGCTGACGTCACCAGTGACGTCAGAGATGACGTAAACACCCCTCCAGTCGTGGTCTACACCACGAGGGCTACAAGATGACACCACAAACGACACATTTGGACCACCGATGGTCCCTCAATCGCTCAAACACACCCTTTCACACCCCCATAATGCCCTCTTTCGCTACTACTCCTTCTGATGGTGTCACCAGTGACGTCAGAGATGACGTGGACATCTCTTCAGTCGTAGTCTACACCCCGCGGGCTACACACTGATTACAACACATATAAGGGAAGTGGGAAGAGGTGCCGACATACTGACAGTCACATGACTTCACAGTATAGTATTCTGGTTAACCTATTCCAAAGCACATACCAAGAATCTAACGATTCGTGATATGTGTTGTATCTCAGGTACGATTTTATTGTTTCTGTTCATGTGGCAACTTGGATGGCATGACCACACGGCCCATAGCACCGGCATAAGCGGTATTAGATACAAATCCAGAGAGCTATGAATAGAAATGCTCTGACAGCTCGTATATTGGTAATTGGTGAGCTGTGTCGCTGTGCAAACTCGTACACTGGGGATCGGTGAGCTGTATCGTCGTCAGATGAAAATGACGGCATTTAACACAAAAGACCAGTCTGTAAGACCCGATGTTGACCCAGCATCAACTTCCCACAATGCCAACATATATCAAAGACCAAAAGGTCTGTACATGGGGCGGGCCTCGGGGACGAAACGTCCACCAGCAGAATCTCGCCATATACAGGAAAAAATTACAACACATATAAGGGAAGTGGGAAGAGGTGCCGACATACTGACTGCGTCACATGACTTCACAGAATAGTCTTCTGGTTAACCTATTCTAAAGCACTTACCAAGAATCTAACGATTCGTGATATGTGTTGTATCTCAGGTACGCCACACGACACATTTGGACCACCAATGGTCCCTCAATCGCTCAAACACACTCCTTCACACCCCCATAATGCCCTCTTTCGCTACTACTTCTACTGATGACGTCACCAATGACGTCAGAGATGACGTGGACATCTCTCTAGTCGTAGTCTACACCCCGAGGGCTACACACTGATACCCCACACGGTCCATTTGAACCACGGATGGTCCCTAAGTCGCTCAAACACACCCCCTGCGCACCCACAAAATGAACAGTTTATTTACTACACCCCATCTGCGCTTGCGCAGATTGACGCGACTTCCAATAAAAAATCACGCCAGTCTGACTCCACCCCACGAGAGCTTCACACTGATACCCCACACTTCTGTCAATACGGCGGATTGTTTCAACGACCTTGCTCTTGGTGAGGTCCAGCCAATCAGCGAGTACTGTAGGTTCAACTTTTTCTCGCTTAGACCAATCAATAACGTACTGTTCCAATGCAGACAGGACTATCTTCTGGTCGGCCTTCAGATTTATTCTTCTTGGCTCTCTATATTTAGATCCTTTCATCAGGAGTAATTTCAGATCCTTATCACTCACCACATCAAGATCACCAGTCACACTATATGTTTGCATGGCGTATAGATAAAGTTCGACGATTCACAATCACAACTATAGCCTCCTGACGTGTATAAGTTCCAGTCAAACTCCTGGACAGCATTGGAGTAATTGAATATTTTGGTGGCTATAGATTTAGTATACTTATATGAAATGCAAGGAGGTTCTGTGAACTTAAAACAGTTTGGTACAGTGTTGCGTACCTTTGGATCATTCAGGATTCGAGGTAAATTAATGATGTCCAGTCCTTTATCTAAGTAGTTGAGTTTCAAGAAAAGTCGATCTTGAGATGCTTCGATTATGTTCACTGGACGATACAACCGAAAATACGCTATATCTTGACATACTTTAATGATTTTTGGTGGTATTATATTTCCTGAAGACGCAGATTGTTGTATATCTCTGGCTATTTGATTTAAAGCTCTCAGAGGTAATGCATACAGAACTGTACGTAAGCTATGTATACAATTGGGTGTGTTAGTTAAACCCACTAAGTAATTTAAAGTGATATGATCGTGAATCATCGAACTATTAAACTTTCGCCAACCATGGCTGCGTTGTCTCCGTTGATGGGGTTTAAATAGTTGGGTAATGTTGGATATATTTGAACGGCGGTTTGTAGCATTGCCAAACCCACTGACATTATCATTTAAACCAAACGGAAACATTGACCCAAGTTCTAGCATCCAGAATAATTCCCGCTCTCGGATTTTTCTCTCAAATCCAAAGGGGGAATCCTTAGTAGATGGATAGACGACGTTTATGATCTGAATACTAAAGTTATCCCAGCCATGGTCGGGTCCAGAAAAATGTTTACCTATAAGCAATTGCTTTTTCCTAACGGATTTTCTGTGACCGTTCACCCTAAGATGGAGTCTTTGGGTGGTCTTGCCAACATACTGGAAACTAAATAAATACAGTTTGTAGTAGAACAACTAAGATCAACATACGAGTTAACAGAATATGAGTTACCAGTTAATGCGGAACTAAATGAAGCTGAAGTATTAAAGAGTGGACACGTGAGACATCCACGATGTCCACACTTAGAAATTTTGAAATTATTACATGTAGAATTCGGTGCTAAACCTTGATGAGATGTGTAAAAGTGAGACCATTCTCAATGATGGTAGCAATGTCTCACCTTGATGAGATGTGTAAAAGTGAGACCATTCTCAATGATGGTAACAATGTCTCACCTTGATGAGATGTGTAAAAGTGAGACCATTCTCAATGATGGTAACAATGTCTCACCTTGATGGGATGTGTAAAAGTGAGACCATTCTCAATGATGGTAACAATGTCTCACCTTGATGAGATGTGTAAAAGTGAGACCATTCTCAATGATGGTAACAATGTCTCACCTTGATGGGATGTGTAAAAGTGAGACCATTCTCAATGATGGTAACAATGTCTCACCTTGATGAGATGTGTATAAGTGAGACCATTCTCAATGATGGTAACAATGTCTCACCTTGATGAGATGTGTATAAGTGAGACCATTCTCAATGATGGTAACAATGTCTCACCTTGATGAGATGTGTAAAAGTGAGACCATTCTCAATGATGGTAACAATGTCTCACCTTGATGAGATGTGTAAAAGTGAGACCATTCTCAATGATGATAACAATGTCTCACCTTGATGAGATGTGTAAAAGTGAAACCATTCTCAATGATGGTAACAATGTCTCACCTTGATGAGATGTGTAAAAGTGAGATCATTCTCAATGATGATAACAATGTCTCACCTTGATGAGATGTGTAAAAGTGAGACCATTCTCAATGATGATAACAATGTCTCACCTTGATGAGATGTGTAAAAGTGAGACCATTCTCAATGATGATAACAATGTCACACCTTGATGAGATGTGTAAAAGTGAGACCATTCTCAATGATGGTAACAATGTCTCACCTTGATGAGATGTGTAAAAGTGAGACCATTCTCAATGATGGTAACAATGTCTCACCTTTGATGAGATGTGCATAAGGAGACCATTCTCAATGATGGTAACAATGTCTCACCTTGATGAGAGATGTGTAAAAGTGAGACCATTCTCAATGATGGTAACAAATAGTCTCACCTTGATGAGATGTGTAAACGTGAGACCATTCTCAATGATGATAACAATGTCTCACCGTGATGAGATGTGTAAACGTGAGACCATTCTCAATGATGATAACAATGTCTCACCTTGATGAGATGTGTAAAAGTGAGACCATTCTCAATGATGGTAACAATGTCTCACCTTGATGAGATGTGTAAAAGTGAGACCATTCTCAATGATGGTAACAATGTCTCACCTTGATGAGATGTGTAAAAGTGAGACCATTCTCAATGATGGTAACAATGTCTCACCTTGATGAGATGTGTATAAGTGAGACCATTCTCAATGATGGTAACAATGTCTCACCTTGATGAGATGTGTAAAAGTGAGACCATTCTCAATGATGGTAACAATGTCTCACCTTGATGAGATGTGTAAAAGTGAGACCATTCTCAATGATGATAACAATGTCTCACCTTGATGAGATGTGTAAACGTGAGACCATTCTCAATGATGGTAACAATGTCTCACCTTGATGGGATGTGTAAAAGTGAGACCATTCTCAATGATGGTAGCAATGTCTCACCTTGGTGAGATGTGTAAAAGTGAGACCATTCTCAATGATGATAGCAATGTCTCACCTTGATGAGATGTGTAAAAGTGAGATCATTCTCAATGATGGTAACAATGTCTCACCTTGATGAGATGTGTAAAAGTGAGACCATTCTCAATGATGGTAACAATGTCTCACCTTGATGAGATGTGTAAAAGTGAGACCATTCTCAATGATGGTAACAATGTCTCACCTTGATGAGATGTGTAAAAGTGAGATCATTCTCAATGATGGTAGCAATGTCTCACCTTGGTGAGATGTGTAAAAGTGAGACCATTCTCAATGATGGTAACAATGTCTCATCTTGATGAGATGTGTAAAAGTGAGACCATTCTCAATGATGATAACAATGTCTCACCTTGGTGAGATGTGTAAAAGTGAGACCATTCTCAATGATGGTAGCAATGTCTCACCTTGATGAGATGTGCAAAAGTGAGACCATTCTCAATGATGGTAGCAATGTCTCACCTTGGTGAGATGTGTAAAAGTGAGACCATTCTCAATGATGATAGCAATGTCTCACCTTGATGAGATGTGTAAAAGTGACATCATTCTCAATGATGGTAACAATGTCTCACCTTGATGAGATGTGTAAAAGTGAGATCATTCTCAATGATGGTAGCAATGTCTCACCTTGATGAGATGTGTAAAAGTGAGACCATTCTCAATGATGGTAACAATGTCTCACCTTGATGAGATGTGTAAAAGTGAGACCATTCTCAATGATGGTAACAATGTCTCACCTTGATGAGATGTGTAAAAGTGAGACCATTCTCAATGATGGTAACAATGTCTCACCTTGATGAGATGTGTAAAAGTGAGACCATTCTCAATGATGGTAGCAATGTCTCACCTTGAAGAGATGTGTAAAAGTGAGACCATTCTCAATGATGATAGCAATGTCTCACCTTGATGAGATGTGTAAAAGTGAGACCATTCTCAATGATGGTAACAATGTCTCACCTTGATGAGATGTGTAAAAGTGAGACCATTCTCAATGATGGTAGCAATGTCTCACCTTGGTGAGATGTGTAAAAGTGAGACCATTCTCAATGATGGTAGCAATGTCTCACCTTGATGAGATGTGTAAAAGTGAGATCATTCTCAATGATGGTAACAATGTCTCACCTTGATGAGATGTGTAAAAGTGAGACCATTCTCAATGATGGTAACAATGTCTCACCTTGATGAGATGTGTAAAAGTGAGACCATTCTCAATGATGGTAACAATGTCTCACCTTGATGAGATGTGTAAAAGTGAGACCATTCTCAATGATGATAACAATGTCTCACCTTGATGAGATGTGTATAAGTGAGACCATTCTCAATGATGGTAACAATGTCTCACCTTGATGAGATGTGTAAAAGTGAGACCATTCTCAATGATGGTAACAATGTCTCACCTTGATGAGATGTGTAAAAGTGAGACCATTCTCAATAATGGTAGCAATGTTTCACATTGATGAGATGTGTATAAGTGAGACCATTCTCAATGATGGTAGTAGTGTATAACAAGCAAATTGAGTCGCATTGACCTCAGAAATTTGCATATGACCTCTGTGACGTCACAGTTGGGTCGGCCATGTTGTAAAGCAAGATGGCGGTGTGGTTCGGTTATGTTCGGGACTGTTCGGGTTGTCGTCCGTGTTGTAAAGCAAGAGGGTGTTGGGTGGTCCCTGTTGTAAAGCAAGATGGCGGCGTGGTTCGGGCGTGTTCGGGCGTGTTCGGGCGTGTTCGGTGTGGTTCGGAGCTGTTCGTGTGTGTTCGTGTGTGTTCGGGCCTGTTTGGGCATGGTGGAAAGCAAGATGTCGGTTGTCGGTGCTGTTGTAAAGCAAGATGGTGGTTGTCGTCCCTGTTGTAAAGGAAAATGGTGGTTGTGGGCCCTGTTGTAAAGCAAGATGTCGGAGTGTGTTCGTGAATGTTCGGGAATGGGGTGAAAAACATATAAAAGTAGGTGATTTTTAGTGAATGGGTTATAATTATTGTATGACTTTGGGAAGTGTTTAACTGACCTGATTTGCCTGCCTGCCTGCTTGCCTGCCTGCCTGCCTGCCTGCCTGCCTGTCCAGTTCCAGTTCCTGCCTCACCAGTTCCATCCATCCTGACCAGTTCCAGTCTGCCTGACTTGTAACCTGTCGGCCTGCTCCTGTCTCATCTCTAACCAGCCTGACCCGTGTGTTTGGAAGCATGACACGTGGAGAAGATTTCCCCTTTGACCCAGCGGTCCCTCCGGTAGAAGTTTTGCCTGAAGACGAGCGTGTGAGGGCGCTTTATCAACGACACTGGCCTACCATACGCCATTGTTTTCACCGTGACCGTCGTCTATTGGATTTGTATAACTTTCGACTGGAAGACTTCACGTATTTGTCTACTTACGCTGAGAGTATATTCAGAGACCAGGTGACAGCGTTCAAGTTGAATATGACATTTGGGTATATTTTACGGCAGAAGAACACGGACCAGCTGCGGTATTATTACCCCAGTAATAATACGTATGTGTTTGACCAGCCGTTCACCATAACGGAAGAGATTTCCCTGCAGCCACTGCTTGAACAATTGATTACGTTGGATCCGTTGCAATGGGCCCTGTTGCAACGTCCCAATTCCGAATGGCTTGTGGAAAGGGTGACCAACGTCACATTTTTTGTCACGAAAATGAGAGATCATCCTATCGGTGCTCCTGTACTACTCCCTCCTTGGCTGCTTCATCGACACGGCTTGTATGCATTAACCAGCGGGACGCATGGGCCCTACAAAGACCGGAAATGTTTGTTTCGGTGTTTGGCCGTACATGTGGACGGGTGTAATCCCAAGAGTTGTGACAGAGTGGCCAATGACTATTGGGAACAGTATTTACAGCAGCAAGACATGGATCAGCGGCACTTCCGTGGCGTTCCTTTCAAGAATTTGGATGACGTGGAAACCCTGTTCAACATCAATATCTTTGTATACCGATTACAACGGGAGGAGGACGATACATTGGTGGCTGAATTGGTGCGTCGTTCCACAGAACGGTACGCTTCTACCATGAAAGTGAATGTGTTTGACTACAATGGCGTGAGTCATTTTTCGTTGATACACAATATGAGCCAGTATTGTCAGTCTTACAGTTGCGCCCAATGCCATCGGGTGTTTCACCGTACCTCCAACTTACATCAACACGAGAAGATTTGTACGAACGCTGTGAAGCGAGTCTATCCTGGTGGTGTGTATCATAATACGCTTACTATTTTCGAGGAACTGGCCGATGAGGGACTCATCATACCGGAGGCGGACCGTTATTTTCCGTACCGGGCGTGTTATGATTTTGAGGCCTTGTTGCAGCCCATGGACTTGTTTTCTGCCAAAACACAGTTTACGCAGCGCCATATTCCCCTCAGTGTGAGCATTTCCAGCAACGTACCTGGCTATGACGCTGCACCGGTCTGTTTCGTGTCTACCGGGGATGCCCATGAGTTAATCTCCCGCATGATGGGATATTTAGAAGAAGTGAGCGCGGCCAGTACGGAATTGTTGGTGTGCAAGTTCGAGGACATACTGGACCAACTGGACGATCGTATTCCTATACCGGGTGTAGCGTTTAGTGATGATGAAGAGTCGGAGTCGGAGTCGGAGTCGGAGCCCATGCAGTCGCAGGATGATGTACCTTTACCCAAACCGTATGCCGAGAAATTGAAAGCGCGTTTTTTACAATACCTAGGCCAGTTACCGGTGCTGGGGTTCAACTCGGGGCGCTATGATTTAAATATGGTGAAGGAATTTCTCTACCCTTACTTGGCCCAGGCGAATACCCTCAAGTCGGTCATCAAGAAGATCAATAATCATATGGCCCTGACTACCACATCACTCCGTTTCCTGGATGTACGCAACTACCTAGCGCCTAATTATAGTTATGATCAGTGGGTGAAGGCGTATGACTGTGCACAAACGAAAGGTCTGTTCCCTTACACGTATATATCGACGCTCGACCGTTTGGCGGAAACACAGTTGCCACCGCGGCAGGCCTTCTTTAACGATTTGAAGCAAGTGGAATGTTCGGAAGCCGCGTACCGTGAACTAGAGCAGGTATGGAACGATCAACACATGGAGACGATGCGAGATTTCCTCATATGGTATAATAACCTGGATGTGGTTCCTTTCCTGGAAGCGGCTGAGAAAATGGTTCAACTGTTTCGTCGTGAAATGCATGTGGACATCTTCAAGGAGTGTTTAAGTTTACCGGGTGTGGCGCTTCGCCATCTTTTCAAGCGTGTCCCACGTACTTTTCGTTGATACAGCAGAAAGATGCGGACATGCATGAGTGTTTAAAGGCGAACATTGTGGGTGGTCCCAGTCTTATATTCCACCGTTATCACGAGAAGGACGTGACTACTCTGCCGGGTGGAAAATCTTGTGCAAAGATTATCGGTTTCGATGCCAATGCGTTGTACTTGTGGTCACTCGCCCAACCTATGCCCAGTGGGCATTACACACGTTGGTTGGCCGAAGGGCGCCATTTTACGCCCCAACGCGCTTCTTCCAAACATCTCGGCGACCAGTGGATAGATTGGGAAGCCTATCGACGGGGAATTACTATACGACACCAGACCAACGCCACAGAGAAGCGCATAGGCGATCGTCGCCTTCCCGTCGATGGGTTTGCCCTGGTGGGTAACACACCCACTGTATTCCAATTTTACGGTTGCTATTGGCACGGTCACGAATGCCATTTTAGTGCTGGGTGTTTCAACGGCCGACGTGGGAAAACAGGTGAGGAATTACGGAAAGAAGTGGTGGAGAACGCCGATTATGTGAAAGAGAGAGGATACCATCTCATTGAGATGTGGGAGTGTCAATTTCACACCCTGTGTGAGGCCCTACCTCATTTACGGCGTTTCCTCAAAGAGCGCGAGTATCCGTTGTGTCGTCGTCGACTGCTGAGTCTACCCCAGATGTTCGACGCTATTCGTTCGGGGGACCTGTACGGCTTTGTCGAATGTGATTTGCATGTTCCCGACGCTCTCAAACCTGTCTTCGCCCAGTGCCCGCCCATCTTTAAGAACACGCTGGTGGGTCGAGATGATATTGGCGACACCATGGGAGCCTACGCAGATCAACACGAGTGTTTACCGCATCCGCGTCGCATGCTCATTGGCAGTATGTGGGGAGAGAAGATGTTGTTGGGCACTCCGCTGCTGCAGTGGTATATGCGGCACGGTCTGGAGATTACGAAAATACACCAAGTCATACAGTACGTACCTCACGCCTGTTTTGTGGCGAATGCCGACATTGTGACGGCTGCCCGTCGTCAAGGCGACCAAGACTCCAGTAAGGCCATCATCGGTGAAAGTTGGAAGCTCACGGGTAACGGCTATTATGGCAAAACAGTAACCAACCAGGATAAGCACGTGAACGTGAACATTTGTACGACGCCTCAAGCCCGCAAAAAGGTCAATTCTCCTCTCTTTCGGTCGGTGCAGGTGATCGATGACGACACGTATGAAATCACTTCAGCCCAGAAGACTATCCGTTACAACTTACCCCTGCAGATTGGATGTATGGTATACCAGGTGGCCAAGCTGCGCATGCTGCAGTTTCTATATGACTTTATGGGTGTCTATTTTAATGCATCAGACTGGCAACTCATCGAGATGGACACGGACTCGGCCTACATGGCCGTCTCTAATGCGGATTGGGAGTCCCTGGTGAAACCCGAGTTACGGCACCAGTATGAGATGGAACGGGACCAGTGGTTACCGCGACGTGACCATTACCAGTATGATAAGCGGACGCCCGGGCTCTTCAAGCTGGAGTGGAGTCGGGATGCTATGATTGCGCTCTCCTCCAAGACGTATTACTGTTACGGGGGAGACGAAAATAAGTTTAGCTGCAAAGGAGTGAACCGGCGCGATCCCAACATCGACAAAGCTCTTTACCTGGACGTGTTGCAAAGCCAGGCCAGTGCGAGTGGCACGAATCGAGGATTCCGTGTGGTGGACCATCAGATGCGCACCTATATCCAGCAACGAGACGCCTTTACTTTCTTTTATCCCAAACGAAAAGTATTGGCCGACGGTGTGAGCACTACCTACTTGGACTTGTAAAAATGTGGAACATTAACTGTGGAGTCACGAGTTATAAAAACTGTAAAAGTCAGGATGGCCGAGTGGTCTAAGGCGCCAGTTCTAAGTACTGGTGGGGTGATACCCTGCGTAGGTTCAAATCCTACTCCTGGCAGAACTTTTTTTTTTTAATCACTACTACTACTATTCTATGTGTACATACCACCTGTATTCTATTTGTATATATCCTTCTTGTTGACTTAAATAAAGAGAGA
Organism: Hanleya hanleyi; assembly: GCA_036873755.1. Lineage (NCBI taxonomy): Eukaryota > Metazoa > Mollusca > Polyplacophora > Lepidopleurida > Hanleyidae > Hanleya > Hanleya hanleyi. Next base: position 154 of record JAVTVY010016038.1, on the reverse strand, counting down.
GAGAGAGTCAAAATCATTTTTTTGTGTTTTTTCAACTCTTTTATTCAACAATGATTCACGTCAGAACGTCATAACAATATAATGTCATAATAATAATAGGGGGTCTGCGCATGTTTTTAAGTGAACCAGAGAAATGGTGCATGTACATTAAACC